>JAPMOB010209710.1:51209-61440 GCA_029875015.1 Lepomis gibbosus
ACCATATCCTGTGCAGCAGAGAAAAAAAGCACATATCTCTCTCTCAGCACCTGTCCAGCTTCAACACTCTCCTCCTCCCCCTGCCCTGGCCCACGTATCATCCCTCGCTCTAGGAAGGAAAGCAGTTCATCTGCTCCGCCCCCTCCCCTCCTTCCTAATGCCATCATTTACTGTTGCAGTCCCCCGGTAGATGTGAGGGAGAGCAAGGTAGCAGCACATATCAGTTTCACCTCACACTCCCAGCCCGCTTTAAAAGACATCATTCCTATGGGGCCGAGCTGAGATAAGCTTCTACGCGTGCCTGCAGTGTGTACTCTGTCAACACAAGCTGGCGTATGCCAGACAGCCATGCAGACAGCCATACCACTATGTATATAAACATACAGTCAAGTTTATTAGGAAATACAGTACTGATATGTGCTGAAATAGCACAGTACCATACTGCCTATGTGTGAGTAGGTGGGTTTTCAGTCACCACAGCGGCATGCAGGCCAGCTTCTGCTACGACCTGCCTGCCATGTGGCTAACGAGCTCAGATTAATCACCTGGACTGAATCCCTACGATACTCAGAGCAAGATGTGGCGTCTGGCATGACACAGGAGACTGATACACTGACGGACTTAGTTCACAGCTGCTCTAGCACCTCAGGACACCTTGCGGAGAAATGAGCCAGGGTAGAGCCGGGACGACCTAAATGCTTAGTGACTTCTTAGAAGTCTTACTTATCGTAGCTTATCAGCTGTAGAGTTTGGGGGCGAGAGCAGCTGCTCTTTTCTCCTTTCTCTTGCAAAGTGTGGCAAAGTAGAATGAGCTTAAAGTTAGTTTAATAACAAATAGCCTACAGTAAAGAGTTTCAAAGGGTCTAAACCAGTGGTTCTCAACCTTTTTTGGGCCAGCGCCCGCCTATCCATTACCTAGGTCCCATATCGTCCCCCATCAAAAAAGATGTTGGCTATTTACCCTGAATTTTGTTGATTATCATCATTATTGTTGTTGTTGTGACTTATTTTCCTGCATTCTGCTGAAAATTTCTGCACATTTTTCTGCACCAATTTATGATGGAAATAAATTTCATTTGTATTGAGGGAAACACAAAATTCAGGTGGAAGGTGACAATTCAAAATATAAAAATATAACAGATTATAATGCAGTAAGGCTCTCAGGTATTATTTATTGCTTTATAATATGTTTCTCCTGTAGATCAACTTAATATCATCCCTGCTGAGTCAACACACATGATTTAGTCTTCCCTCTTGTTTGTGTCTGTTGTTTTTGGAAGTAACCTCTTTAAATGTGATTGTGGCACCTTTTCACCTCAATGAAATTTTACAGTGGCTAGGATACTCTGACTTCATGTTCCCATGCAGGAAACACGAAGCTACGCCACAGGAAGCTGACAGAAACACTGAAGAAAAGATAAATTATGATACGTACTGTCTCGTCCAGTCACAGTGGAGTAAACTGGCGGGTTTTAATGTTGCAGACCCCATTTTTCACCCAAGTAGTTGAAAGTTTAAACTCGTATTGTTGTGAATGTTTGGTGTAAACTCACCTAAAAACTTCACCTTGACAAAGGCCCCCCAAAAGCAGCTCAGCTTCCAGCACCCCCTGTCATCCTCTGAACCCCCCCATTGAGAAATGCTAATCTAAACTGTAGCTACCTGACAATAAGTAGCTGGAAGCTAACCAAGCTGGAAACGGTAAAGATATTTGCAGATGCCTCAGTCAAGTGGATGGATTTCATTAAAGGCATTGGGTTCACTTTCTAGGGTTTCCATTGTACTCTATTTTCTAATTATGAATATTTCCTGATTTGCTGCTACCTTTGTCTTTTCTCTCTCTCTCTTGGCTCAATCCCTTCTCTCCCAAGGGCTAAAACCGGAGGAATGCTGGTCACATGTAATGTAAGTGTGTACGTGTGTGTGCGCGCAAATGCATGATTAGTGGCAGCTCTGAATGAACAATCTGGGTTTGGTATGCACAGAAGCCTCTTGTTGTGTGCCCTGCTACAAGCCCCTGAGCAAAAGTGGTGAAAAGGGAGTGTGTCTTTGTGTATGTATGTCTGTGTGTGTGTGGTTGTGTATGTGTGTGTGTGCGCGCAAATGTGTTGCAAATACCTAAAGGAGAGAGAAAGTGAGAACCTCTGAAAACTACTTACAAATCCAGCCACCTAGTATTACAGACTGGGCCATGTTAGGGCCCAGGCAGATCTGTGGTTGCTGGGTGCTTGGCTGAAATTAAATCACCCTGATGTAGCAACAGTAACTAAAGGTTGGGTTTGACAAATGAAATTTGAAAAAAAGGACACATTATCTGGAAACAAAGCAAAAATATACAAAAATGCCTCCCCTCTGGGAAATAGATAAATCATTGCAATTGGCTACTTAAGGTAGAAACCACTGAAAAATATCAAAGTCTTCCAGAGACAATGATCTTAGGGTTGAGACTTGTGGGTGTTTACTAAAAACAGAGGGCAGAATTCAAAAACTGCTGTTGAACTTCTTTCTAATGTATATTCTTATATTACACTTACATGACTTCACAGTCTATATTTGCATGAATGATTTCCACTCGGCAAGAAAACAAAAAACCCAGACCTCTGCACTCACAACCACAGACACAAGGAAGATACATGGAGTTCCTGTTCCTCAAAAAAGTACCCTTTTTAAATACAGCAGAACTCTACATAAAAATCTCCACACAAACATACTTATGAAGAAATGTATTAACTGTGGGGGTGGGGGATTCTTTGAGGAGTTCCTACAAGGCCACGGAGGAATTAAAAAATATTTCTGCTTCTCTCACAATGTTTGCATGCCATTGCAATACTTTCGTGATCTCTTGCAATAATTTTTTTTCCCAGAGCTCTGTTTGTGTACACATTATGCTCAGCCCACTCAAAGCACTGATGTTCTCTGATGGGTTGTTGATATATGAAGCCCACATACACTCACCGGCCACTTGTACAAAAAGCAAATCAGCCAATCACATGGCAGCAACTTACTGCATTTGGGAATGTAGATGTGGTCAAGACAACTTGCCGTTGTTCAAACTGAGCATCAAAATGGGGAAGAAAGGGATTTTAGTGACTTTGAACATGGCATTGTTGTTGGTGCCAGAGAGGCTGGTCTGAGTATTTCAGAACCTGCTGATCTACTGGGATTTTCATGCACAGATATCTCTGGGGTTTACAGAGAATGGTCTGGAAAAGAGAAAATATCCAGTGAGCGGCAGTTGGATGAAAATGCCTTGTTGATGTCAGAGGTCAGAGGAGATAGGGCAGACTGGTTTGAGATGACAGAAAGACAACAGTAACTCAAATAACCACTCGTTACAACCAAGATATGTTGAATACCATCTCTGAAGATGGTAGGGTCAGAATTTGGCATAAACAACATTAAAACATGGATCCATCCTGCCTCGTATCAAACGGTCCAGGCTGGTGGTGGAGGTGAAACGGTGCGGGGGATATTTTCTTGGCACACTTTGGGCCCTTTAATATCAACAGAGCATCGTTTTAAACTCGGCAGCCTACCTGAGTATTCTTGCTTACCATCCCCTTATGACCACAGTGTGCCCATCTTCTGATGGCTACTTCCAGCAGGGTAATGCACCATGACACAAAGCTCAAATCATCTCAAAATGCTTTCTTGAACATGACAATGAGTTCACCGTACTCCAGAGGCCTCCGCAGTCACCAGATCTCAATCCAATAGAGCACCTCTGGGATGTGGTGGAACGGGATCCATCCATTCGCATCATGTACAGCCGACAAATCTGCAGCAACTGTGTGATGCTATCATGTCAATATGGACCAAAGTCTCTTGTTGAAAGTATGCCACGATGAAATAATGCAGTTCTGAAGGCAAAAGGGGGTCCAACCCAGTAAGGTGTATCTAATAAAGTGACCAGTCAGTATATGTGCAGTTCAGTTCAAAGTAGGACACTACATATATGATATTTAAGGCCCTGTTATAATTACTTTAGCTGATTAGACGTCTTCTCAGGACTATGTGGGCATGTGAAGCCTGTACTCTTCTGTTAGCTTTGTTGTGCCTGTTTGGGTGGGGCAAATAATAATAATCATTTCGCAATCATCTTTATTTATGGATAGCTTATCAGAATCCAAGTCTTATTTCCTAATTAATACAATATTTACAGAATATCAAAGTACAATTCACTTGAATAGAACAGAGCCATCATTAATGTTGTTAGTAACACCTGCTGTGAAAAATAACTATTACAATGAATGTGCAGCAGCTCACTGTCCTACTTCTGTATGTCTATGTTAATTGGACTGAAAAGAGCTGAGCCATTTTGCAGTGTAAGGTTTGTATATTTTTCATTGGAGACAAATTCTGAACTCATTTTTGGCTAAAGCTGGCATTAACTTCAACGTTGGTATTTATTCTGTTGGCACATTAGACCGTGAGGTACAGTATATGAATCCCTTGTCTGTATTTATGAATAGAAGTTCCCCTCAGATCTTGTTTAGCTGAAAGTAAGATGATGTTATTTTGCAGATTTGTAAGCAGATTAAAGCAACTGTTTGACATTTTGGGAAATATTATTATTCACTTTCTTGCTTAAAGTTAGATGAGAAGATTAACTGTCCTTCTGTCCTGCCTATACACTTAACATTAAGTTACAGCCAGCAAGTCATTAGCTTCATTTACCATAAACACGGGAAGCAGTGGGAAACAGCTAGCTAAATCTGCCTACCAGCAACTCTGAAGGTCAGTACTAAACCCAATAATTAACCAGCGGGGACTGCATGTAAAACACAATTTGCTGTTTGTGGTATTGATCTTGTCACTGAACTCTCGGCAAACAACAGATGAGCATATTTCTTGAAATGTCGCACTACGTGTAATGTTTGCTGTGGCTGTACTTAGTAAAAGCCCCATATGTTATTTATAAGGCAGCCAAAATCTGTTGCTATGCTGCCAGAGTATGCAAAAGCATTAAGAATGGAAAATTATTGCTAAGTAATGCAAGCCTATCAATGAACACATCACAGGTTTGGTTAAGGATAATAAAAAGAGATTAATGGGAACTTTCTCTCCTCCCCAGGCAGAAATGATTTAAAGCTGTTTGACCAGTGATAATTCGCTATATATGTTACATATAGCCACTTATATGTTTAATTACTTTCCTCCTGCATTGCAAAAAATATTTTGTTCTTCCTGGCCAATAATACTTCATGTAGCACTCTCACACATTAGTATTCTATGCTCACACTCTTAACCACTAAATTTCTCACTCTTGGCTGTTTTAGGCATTGGAAATCAAGTAATTCGACCTAATTCATTTATTGCACTATAAGTCACTCTTGAACTGTAAACGAGTGTAATGGGCATAATTTAAACTAGAATCTGCTTACTATTATTGAAATGAACGGAAGTAAATGCTACAATGGAAAAATAAGAAATTACAATAAATGTGTTGACGTCAAAATTGTTCTCTTCTGGAACTTTCCCCCTAAATTGGATTAAGAAGAAATAGAGCTGAGAGGCGACCTCAAATAACCCCAAAGATTTATTCTGAGTGTGTACCAACAACAAGGAAACTCACACTGGGAACAATGTTAGAGCTAAAATCCCCAAAGTATGTAGGAAAAGTGCCTGAGTCTCACAAGGTTTGGTTTGCCTTTTCCCCTTAAAAATCTTTACTCGGCATCCCAGCAGCTTACATATATGGATTACTAAACACGCACACGCACAAACACACACACCTGCATCTCCAGACTCAGTTTGTCCTCTATTACTACTACACACACCATACTGTACACACACAACTCTGCACACATACACATACACACACACACACACACACACACGCACACACACTCTACTCACTTGTGAGACTGGTTTAGTGCAAGTCACATTTATCCTGGGGCCTGTGTGTGTTTGTGTGTGTCTAGATGTGTGTTTGTCTGTGAGTGGAGTGATATATGATTTCTCTGCTGAGGAGGCAGCAGAAGCCAGAAACCAGGGAGGATATTGAATCTGAGGTTGTGCGTGTTTATGTACAGTAGAGACTGGGACTGAAGTGTAAAAACATCAGCTCTAAAAGTGCAGTCTCTGGCACGTGTCTGACATGTACTTTCCTGATTGCTAATACATCACATACCAATACATACTTAGAAATAGGGATCAACCGGTATGTTTTTTTCTGGGCCGATCCCGATTATTTAACCAACTAGACAGATGGTCGATGGAACCGATATACATGTGCTGTAAAATTCCTAATCTTGAATAACACAAACTCCATTATAGTTTATATAATATAGATTATAGTTAATTGTCATATTTAATCTTATAAATAGTAAATTAAATGAATTAGAGATCCATCCCAGAGATGGATTTGTTAACTATGAGTGATTCATTATCATTTCGTTTTAGCTTGTTTAACAAACTAGCTATTAGCTGAGCTAGCTCAGTAAAACCAACCAATGTGTTTGATTTTCATTTTAATATAACATGCACAACTGTGTGGCAGGTCAGTGGTACCAGACCTTATGTTGTTAAAGTCATTTTTTAGCTAAAGGAAGAATAGAGAACGAGGGAGATTACTTCCACAGCTGTACAGTACTGCCATTAGGCGTACTGTATCACACTCAGAGATGCAAAGAACATTGTCTTCCGTTGTAAACTTTGTGCAACCAGCAGAAGGTTTCAACCATGAGCAATTTTGTACAGTAGTGTCTGCTAAAGTAGCACAGCTACATGAAACTTAGCCTGGGCGACTGTGGCTCAGGGGCTTGAGACACTTGCTTTTTTTATCACAGAAAATGACAAGCTTAAGTGTTTGAAATCTATGGCTAATCATTAAAGAAAACATAGATTTGTTTCATAGATGGCACGTAATGATATTACATAAAAATACATTACTGTTCAAAAAAAGTGTAAACAGTTCCAAATTTTAGTTTGACCTGCCAAAAGTCACATTTGTCAAGGTTAACATGAACATCTTGACGGTAGATTTAGTTGACAATTAGTGAAGAGCACTGTGGCCTCACAGCAAGAAGGTCTTGGGTTTGAATGTTGATCGTCCCAGGCCTTTCTGTGTGGAGTCTGAATGGTCTCCCTGTGTCTGCATGGGTACCAACTCATTCCTTCAATACCATCCTCTTCCCTTGGACTTTACAGTCAACACCCCTTCCTGTCCTCTGTCTCTGCCTCTCCACTGTGTGAACCCTGGGAGTTTCCACATGACAACAGGAATCTAAATCGCACGGCTTACATACCATATTTTAGGTCTATATCTCTCAAGGGCGTGAAAGCCTTTCAACAAGCCATGAGAAGATTCCTGGCAATTCTGCTACTGTGTCGCCTTACCCCCTCCTCTCACTTATACCGGCCTCTTATTTTCCACTGTGAATAAATCCGAGACCTTTACATCTCCAGCTTTGAATGGGGCCCATCAGGCGATTTCGGAGCCATATCTCACAAGGGCATGAAAAAGCCTTACCCCCCCATCTCAGCACACCTCCCTGCTCAGCCATGAAATGACACCCCTATTTAATCAATTGTGAATCATGAAATTTTGCACAAGAGACCCCTTTTCTTTGCACTTGACAGTGATTGAACTGCACAGCCATGCAATTCCTTTCACCACGGCGAAGAGAAGAGAAGAGAGTGGGGGAGGGGCTGCACACTGTGCAGCAAATGTGTGTGTGTGTTATTTCCTTGTGACATCATGGGCCCCTGCTCAATGGCACCGCAACAGAGGGTCCCTTCTGTGCATTGAGGCCACGTGGTCAGACAGCACAGTGGGATCCCACAGCTGATCTATAGGAACTCAAAGGAGGGGGGGGTGTTTGTGCCACAGAAGAACAGCACTTAACTTGTACATTTTACAGAGACCCTAAAAAGAGTTTAAAAAAGTTTAAAAGAGAAGGGGGCTATGAGAGAGATTACAAGTTAAGGAGACAGGGTAAGAAAAAGCCTGAGAGAAAAAGTAGAAGAGTGGATATGAAGAAAAGAACAAGAGAGAGAGAGAGAGAGAGCGAGAGATGGTGTAAGAGATTCCACACATGAACGTCCCCCAACCCTCTTTCTGTCTTCTGCATGAATGGGCTGGTGGGAACAACATGTGAATGTGTGATGTAAGGTCTGTAGTGGGTGTGTCAGGGAACATTGCTGAGATTCCAGGCATCTGTGTGACATAGTGGTGACATTGCATGACCCCGGTGTGACCCTGATGCAGAGAGGTCAGAATGTGTCAGCTCCTTAATGTCACGGCACACAGAAAATGACAAGCTTTGGATTTATGTAGGATACATTCTTCCACTGTATCATTCTTGTATAGGACGAGTAAAATAAGGAGTGGATGCGTGTGTGCGCGTTTCACTCATGTGCCAGTGTTTGAGCACAGCATGCAAATGATGTGCAAATATATTACATCGGCGAGAGCTTTGGTTTCACTTCCACAATGCAACCACAAATTCTGCTGTCAGGAAAAGCTTGCAAATGTACATTACTGTGTAACATAAATAACATAAATAAGTGAAAATAAGAATTCCTTTTAACCAACTTGATGGGAAACTTTTTTTTAAAAATTAAGAGAAAAAAACAACCTATTTTTAATTTAATTTTAAACTATTTTTCCAAATTTTTAAGTAATTTCATGTTGGTTATTAAGGTGAAATATCACAGATTAGGACTTAAGAGCTCCCATACAGAGTAAATATGTCTGCCAAAGTTGCAGATTTGTTTTTAATATAGATTTATTTATTTAGCCATGCTGGATGGCAATCCAGTCATCCAAGTCATCCTATCTGTCTGTCTGTCTGTCTGTCCACCGCTTTGGTCCAGACTTAAACAACCATTTAATGGACTGCCACGTAATGTTGTTTTATCATTAATGGTCCACGGAGGATGATCCTGTTGACTTTGGTGATTCTCTGACTTTCCCTCTAGTCCCGTCATGAGATTGAAATTTGTGTTAAGTAAAATTTCTTCATAAGTATTAGGTGGATTGTAGTACATTTGTGCAGATATTGATGTTCCCCTTATGATGAATTGCAATAGCTTTAGTGATCCCTTTAGTTTTTCAACCATCATCAGGTCAAAATTCACTTTGTACACTGCTTTGGTTTGTGACCTAATACCTGTGACACTCATGACATTTCCCTCAGCCTCAGCTGCAATTTGTGTTTAGGCCTAATGAGCAACATGCTCACACACTAAATTAATACGGTGATCATATTCATATTTACAGGGGTGGCACGGTGGTACAGTGGTTAGCGCTGTCGCCTCATAGCAAGAAGCTTGTGTGTTCGGATCCAGGTGCTCCGGCTTCCTCCCACCATCCAAAGACATGTTGACTAGGTTGATTGGTGAGTCGAAATTGTCCTTAGGTGTGAGTGTGACTGTTTGTCTATGTGTGGCCCTGCGATGGACTGACAACCTGTCCAGGGTGTACCCCAGCTTTCGCCCAATGTCAGCTGGGATTGGCCCCCCGCGACCCTGTACGCAAGATAAGCGGTTGACGATGGATGGATGGTATTTACATCATCATGTTAGCCAAAAAAAGAGTAAACCCAATTTGTAGAAATATCACCAATGATCTTTTATTAGTACTGACAAGAGCAATGCGTTTCAGTCTCAAGAAAATGTGCAAACACAGTTTGTGTTTAGTGCAAATTAGCAAATATTAGCATGCTAACACTCTAAACTAAGATGGTGAACATAGTAAACATTTTACCTGCTCAACATCAGCATGTTAGCATTGTCATTGTGTGCATGTTTGCATCCTGACAGTGGCATTTAGCTCATAGCACTGCTGGCTTCTTCCAGATGCGTCAGCCATACTACATACTAGGCTGGCAGATAAGGATGAGGAGTCCTAAAAGTGCTCAGACACATTGAAAGTTTAATCACATCTACAGTTAATATGGTCAAAAGCTCAGGAACAGGCAAGTAAGTAGAGCTTGAGTTGTGATTGTTGTGTTAATTGCTACTTCCAAGGTCAAGTATGTCAAGGTTTCCGAGATATTTTGCTTACTATACACAAACAGGAGATAAACATTTCCTCCTTACCTGAGCTAAAAACAGTCAGGGGATAGGTTTAATTTGTTTGGTGTATTTCTTATTGTATTTCTGTTGTCATGGGAATGTAAGGCACCTGTTAATTACATTTTTTATTTCATTTTTTTAATGATGTTTTAGTTTCCTGGTAGGTCTGATGATTCAGATGCACGACATCCATCTCAACATGGGTTCA
>JAPMOB010209711.1:0-12868 GCA_029875015.1 Lepomis gibbosus
CCGTTTCATTATCGTCCAGTACATGTAGCTGTGCTGACATTGCTGAGCCTCCGGTGACAGATTCACAGATAGTAAAAATAATTACTGAAAGCAACAGGCGAGCTAACGATGTAGCATGTCGGCTAAATGCAATAAATATACCATGATCATGTAAGGAGCATGGATTAGTTCAACCTGCAGCTGATAAAACTGTTACTGTAATGTTGCAGTGGGAGTTTACCTGAGTTTCCACCATGTTGTGCGAAGCTGGCTCCCCACCTGTCTATAGCCGCTCTCACTTTGCCTTTTTTGGCGAGTACTGTGTCGATATGCCAGTTTCTCACTGCGCTGAAGGAAGTAACGTTACGGCACCGATGTTGATCCGCCTCTGAGACGGGAACGTTGAAGTAACCGAGCCTGAACATGTCTGAATGAAAAGTCACAGCCTGCATGCTGCTGTTCCTGTATTTATTGCTGGATTTCTGTATGAAAGCGGTTGTGTTTCGGTTTCTACTCGCTCATGAGTTCAAGAGAGCACGCGTACGAGCACACACCTGGTTGCAATCTTAAAACCACACCGCTAGTGGCCGCTGGAAACTACATAATGCTCCTTTAAAGGAACATTCTTCAGAGTTATCATTACAGATGGGAATTATGGACAAAATTAGGAACACAGAAGCCATGTTGCAGTCAATGAGGAAAAAAACTTTGTTTTTTGTACACTCTATGACTATACAAATCACAACCTGGAAATAGGAAAATGTTTGCGTTATTTTTTTTACTTATTTGGATTAGTAGGCTAACTGCAACCATGTACATCCAGTCTTTGTGCTAACGTAGGCTCGCGGTGGGTGCGTCAAACAGACTTATAGCACGCACGGAGATGAAAAAGGTATGTATGGACTTATCTAACTCTGGGGGATAAGGTGAATAGGCTAAAGTCCCAAAAAGTCGGAGTGTTCCTTTAAAGTACATATAAGTGGCCGATAACAGGATTCTTAAGGTTATTGTAGCAAAGATAATAATAGCTGCAAAAGTGAAAATGTATCTTTATAACAGCCTTCATAGTTTCATATAACTCCTGGTATGGCCTATTGTATGAATAAATGAACACACACAGTCACAGACATAAATGTAGAGTAGCCAAACCAAGGCTAAATCAGGAAAGAGGGTGGTGAGTTTTTGTAAAGGAGTGATTTTATCAGTCTTGCATCCTTCTCCTCCATCTATCCTACTTTAGTCCTTTTCTCCTTCGCCGTCCTCTCCCCTGTCCTCCTCCTCCTCCTCTGCTCCTCCTCCCCTCCTCCTTTCATTGCAGATGATGGTGAAATATCAGTATTGTTTACGCAGAAGATTAGGGCAGAATTGGGCAGAAGGCGGTTGTTCTGTGACGATGGAGATAAGATAGGGGATGGTGGCCTTTGTGTGTGTGTGTGCACGCTACCCTGCCTTATCTTGGCAGCAGGCGGAGCAGCCATATGAAGTTGTTCATTGTAATTACCCGTGGCAAGAGTAGATTTCATAGGGAGATTTAGGAGAGAGAATGACTGAATAAAAGCAAAGATGGGAAAAGGAAAAAGACGATGAGAAAGGCAGAGAAAAGAGATGTATGAAGATGCGAGGAGGAGTATGCACAGTCACAAAATGCACACATGCCATTATACACACACCTCACTTTCTTTTCTGCTGTCTACGCATCATTCTGTCTGAGTATTTTACTGCTCTCATCTGTGATATCTCGGTGCTGCCATATCTTAATGACCTTTTGTAAGTCTAACATCTTAGCCACTGTTCTAATAATCAGCATCTCATGACTCATCCCCATCTTTCCTCTGTTATTCAATCAGTGATCTTTTCTCTCGCTACCCGTCTACTGCTCTCCACTGTAATTATCACACTGGATGAGAATGTCAGGTGCAGTCGACCAGATATTCATCTTCAAATGGAAAATCAATCCAGAATCAGCTAAAAGGTATTTATATTTTCAAGGTTTCATAAAACTTTTCAATTCCTTACATGCATGTAATGATGTGATTTTATGAAAACCCTTTGACATAAAACATGACCAGGTAAGCTTTCAGACATCTTGATTTAAAGTATGGCTGTTCACAAATGCATAGGGGAAAACTTGCAGTTGATATAAGAAGATACATCATCCCTTCATTGTCCATCAAACTATATTGCAGGAAAAGAAGATGTGGCTTTGGTTTGACATATTTACTTTTAAATGTAGCCGTCCTTAGACAATATATTATTGTAAATTATGAACATACTTTTAATTATAGCATTAGAACAATTAGTAAGACTTGAAAGAATTAGTAGATTTGTGAGGAAGGTTTAATGTCAACTGGACACACAGTAATTTGTAGATTTAAGTCCTATCAAATTTAAGGTCAGCAACAGTAAATTTAATCAAAATCATGTAAGGTTATTGTGTGCTAATACAATTTACTTTATAGTTTACATTTACTTATAAATTAAATGCATGAAGCAACAATAATGCTTTTTAAATGGAGCAGTTTCGACTTTTTTATAGAACCCACAATAAAGTCAGGGACTCTGAGAGGATGCAGCTATGTCCTTCTGCCATGTTTCATTAAAGTTTGTCAAGTTGTATCTGAGATGTCAGCTAAAGCCTGAGTTGAAGCATCCGAAACTCAAAGACACACACCCTGTGACAAGGAGTTGCAAGTAGGTGTTGCGTCATACCAAAGGGTTACAAGAAGCCTAAAACAGAGTTGGGAGCCCCTGGTCTTTACATTGAGACTGATGGACATCATTTACTGATCATATTTATTTCCTTTGGTTTTTCAATGTAATATTTGACCTTCTAACCTAATAGCAATGGATCAGATTTTGCAGTCTTTATGTTTGACTTCCACATGTACATTAAAAAACATCGCCATTTAGCTCCTTTTTAATTATCTAATTAATTTACTGGATTTCTCTAGTCTAATCTTATAACCCATGTAAAGCTGAAGACAACACTGACAGTTTCAGTCTGTCTGCCTTTCACTGTAAATGTCACCCTGAAAAATAATGGCAGATGATAAAGGCCATGAGGTTTTGTGAAGCTATAATGGATATTGTCTTCCAATCAACTATTTAATTCATATTAACATAAACTTTAAAAAGATATATGCTTTTTTGTCATTTAGGAGAACATGGAAAGCTTACATTCATTAAATTACCTTTAATCCTACTAGCTGCTGAAACATGCTAAAATGTGCTCCTTCTTCTCTTTTGTTTTTGCCTTGGCTGCAGCATATTGTTTGTTAGACTGCTGGAATTAAAAAAAAACTCATATATGTCACAGGTAACATTTTTGCTGTTTGGGATGCATGCACTCCATATGGAGGTCTTGAGTCAAGTACTACATGGCAGTTTTCAAAAAGGTATTTGATAAATGCAGCAGGAGTGCCAGCAGTAAATTGATTGTTTGATTATGATATTATATTTAATAAAAAGAAATGTTGTTGACCTTCAATGAATCCACTTGACTGAATCATATGAATCCTCATGAAAAACCATTTATGATAAATACTAAAAAAGTCAAGAAAAAGCATACCTTCCAGCCATCAGTGGTTTTCTTCCTTGGGAAACCGTATTGTGTTCTGCAGATTGTTTGCTCTTGACCAGCAGGCTATGTTTTAAGAAAAGAGGTTTATAAATGGAAAATTGAACTGACTACACTGAATATTTCTGTATTGGAAAATATGACCCACCATGATTATTCATAAAAGGAAAATTATGAAATACTCTCTTTTTTTTTGCTTAAGAGAAGGTTAGTGTCATTTGAGTCAGGCAGGGTGGTGTGTGTTTTTTACACATTCAAAATCCTTGAAAAATCCTTATGATGTATTCCATGGATAGAAAATGTCCTACATTGGTGGAAAAAGCTGTTTGTTTTGTTCCATGTCTGTAACAGTAGAGAAACTGGGTGTTTAGCCTGCAGTTGCTAATCTGTTAGCTAGCCAAAACTGAGCCCTTATCTACACAGTGTTGACACCATTTAGTGACACATACATACGCTTTACAACACACTTCACAGCACTTCACCATTTTAGCTCCTCATTAGTCTTGCCTAAAGCGTCACTGCGTTTCCACCGAAGAGAACCAGGATGTAAATTTTTAAATTATTTAAATCTAGGGTCTTTATTTTACCCCCCAAAAAGTTCCTGGCTTTAAATTGAGCATGTCAGGTGTTTTTCTATGACTGCTCCTCTCTTTTTCACCTTGTGTGCAAACCAATAAGTCACAATCAGCAAACAGTCAGATAGCACACACAAGTCTCGCTGATGTCCGCCTGAGACTCTACATCAACATTAAGTTTATTACTCGGAAATAGCAGCCAGCATGCAGCGGTGTGTTTACAGCGAACAGCTGATGGAGTTACTCTAAATACTGGGTCCTAAGTTTTCATCAGTCACAAAGTTTTTACACAGAGCCGAAGTTGGTGTCCGCCTCTCCAAAACAAGCGGAACAGCTGATTACAACAGCTAATAAATCTTGTTAAACATCATGTTCCTCCAACGCTCAGGCGGACACAGACGTGAGTGCAGCAGCTGATCTGCAGCTCTTGTCGGCTGGAAATGTTCTTTTAAGAACTTAATGGCTTCATTCAGTTTGTTATTAAATTTGTAACAAACTTTAGACTATAATTGAGAGACACACAGTCTCTCAATTATAGTCCCACATAAAAAAACAAGTTTATAGTGGTCAAGCATAGCCTATAGTTATTCATTATATTCCAATCAAATCTGATGTTCATTTATACATTTTGCTCATGGATAGTGGTTACAAATAATGATGCCTGTGCATCGCTTTGTACGGCCTATAGGGCTGCAGCCTACATCAGCTGGTTAATTTGCCTAATCTTCGCAGGTCTTTACACCACGGTGGAAACACACACAACATTGGTGCTGAAGGAGCCTTTTAGTTCCTTGAAAAGAGATCAGGGGACTTAAAAGTCCCCGGTACTTTTGGTGGAAATGCGGCTTTAGTGAAGGGAAGCACAGTAGAGAAAATAATTCATCACTTCAATTCAACTTATTCTACTTCAATCACCAGTTATCCAGCTACTTTTGGTGTGATACAGGTCAATGAAAGTGAAGCCAATTCTTTTCTCACTAATATTATAATAAAGGTGGTCCTAATGTTCCATACAGATTTGTTATTAAAGACTCAATGTACTTTTTTTGGCTGATAAAGAGAAGCAGCAAGCCTTGGTTGAAGGTCAAATTCCTTTGATAAATCATGGTTGAAGGGCGGTGCAGCTTTGCTGGCTATGTGCAGGTAAACAAGGCCTGAAAAAATACTTGAGCTGGAATTCAAAATTTTAGCAGAGGAGCACAGCAAAATTAGGCAAAATGCATTGCAGCAGCTTAAACGTTTAAACCAAAGTGCAAGGTAATATGTTAATATTATATTAATATTAATATCTCACCATTTCAGTTTTGTTGGGGGGACTTCTGTTCGGTGACCAAGTGGAAACTGAAGGACATGATCCTTCCTTTAAGAAACCCCCCTCTTGCCCTTCCGGCTATGTACTCACATCTCAAGACTCACATGTTTTAGTGATTTAATATAGGTAAGTTTTGTGCTTTACTATGTCCAGTTTATGTGTGATTGAGTACTCCTCAATATAAAACGTATTTAACTCAACTACAAATGTTCCAAAGCCCATATTCAAAGCCTCAACCATGCCATAAAAATGCATCAGTTTCAATAGAGTGTGGTCAAAGCTAGAAATATTGATTTGTTGCACAGATATTGTTATATTAGTTATATGCAAAAACAAACAGAAACTGTGCCAATAGCAAATCCTCAGCGGGATTAATGCTGGACTTTGGAAACTTCATTATAAATAGGCACAAAATGCTTGAAAAAAATTAAGAAGACCCGTGTCTTGTTTAAACGATTAGCAGTGCATTATAACATCTGCACTTTTCAAGGTTGGAAAATTATGTTCACACAGAAAGGTTTGCAAAGAACAGCAATGTCTGCTGATAATACAGCGAGGGAACTATTCCTTTCATTGATGATGTGACATTATTACTGTAAAGTGCTGCTTCCAAAGTACTTTGATGTCACCACAGGAAGGTCATCATTTCCTCACCCCGAGAGGCGCATATTTGCCTTTGTGACCATTTAATAGAGAGAAGGGGAGGCCCAAAATCTTGTTAAGAATTGATAATATTTTCCTAAGAAATGGAAAATTAATGTTATTGTGTGCAGTGAATAGGGCTTTGTGTTGTCCTCTCTCGCCCTTTCACCACCTTGGGACTGGAGCACAGTATGTGTGTTTTTGTGCATGCCAAGCAACCTTGCCATATAAAAAAAGAGAGAAAAAGCTCAGTTAAACTGTTTTGCTCATTCTCGTTCTATGTCAACAGCCCAGAGCCCAGTGTCAACAGTTTCCATTTGAACTAACAGAAACATATCCCCATGAAAATCATCTGCATATCTAGAAACCACTAGAGGTACATGATAAAATTTGTGTTAACAAATAGCAAAAACTACAAATCAGCCAATTATTTTCCTATCTTCATTTGCATTTTGTTTCAGCAGGACATTAATACAAATATCTAGGAATGTAAACTTGTTTCCTTAATCTGGGCAATCACTGTAACCAGGTTATACTGTGTAAAATATACTGATTGAGAGCCTCCTCCAAATCAGCGGTGTGGCGGTGTCTTAATATGTAGTACTGTTACTGTCGTATTTCTGTTACCTGAGTTTTTCCTTAAGACGGCTCTTCTCTACAGCCTTAACAGCTAAAGTCAGGCAATATATGTCTTCTGTGTGCAGTTAATCCTAATCTTAATTTTAGGTAGATCCCCCTGGTCAGAGGTGGATATAGACACCTCATACCTGTGTATTCACACCACAACATCTCTGCTCTGCTGAAATATGTAATACAATTCTATTCCACATGGGAAGAACAACATAATTTTTCCGACACGTCCTCATCCCTAAACAACAACAATAGGTCGAATGTTAAAATGAAATAAATGACTGTTGGAAAGTACCAGTACATCAACAGGTGTACTGGACCTTAAGTATGTCAAGTAAGTCTGTGAAAGAGGTCTGGTGAAAAAATGACTTGGTTGAGATTAAAAAAGATTGTGGTTGGGTTGTAATCATGATTAAAAGAAAACAACTTTAGGTGACAGGAAACAAACATGGGTCTACCGTGTCAAAGTCACACACTTAGTTGACCCGTACTCCCACCCCGACTGAAGTTCTTCATGTTACTTTTGCCTTTGTTGCAAATAGACAAATGTCCTAATTCACACAACGTACAAGGTCCTTGTCAGTTAACCATAACTTTGTTTTAGGGATTTGAACAAATGATAAACTCTGACATTCTTCTTGCAAGGACATAGCGAAACAAAAATAGAGAGATGCAGAATATAAAGAGAGAGATGTCCCTGTTATGTTTGGGTCACATGAGGGACATTGGGTTCCAAGAGGGAACGTGACTGTTGTTGTTGTGCTGCTTTTCTGCCTGCCTCCCGTCCTATCCTTCATTGCAGAGGGGTAGTAATGCTTCACTCATCTATCATTCATCAGCGCTGACTATATGATCCGGATGAGACGATCCACATTTAGCACCCCCTTTCCCTCAACCCTTTGCTCCAGTTCTGCCTTTCGGTTTTACTTTTGCTCTCTCGTCTTACCGTCTCCTCTCTTAGTTTCCTGTTCTGGCTCATCACTGTATCTGCTCTGTCCCCCTCTCTGTTTTACTCTCGCTTCTCGCAAGGTCTGCTTTTGTTATTGCTTCTCCCCACTTAACCATCACTTTCACCACCAATGAATTATTTTAACAGGGTTTTCCTTCCTTGTCCTTGTCCTCTTTAGTTTTCTCTCTCTCTCACTCTCCTTCTCTCTCTCTCTCTCTCTGTCTTTCTCTCTCTCTTACATTCAAACACACTCAAACACTCATTCACCCCCAGGTCTTTTTCTTCTAGTGACTTTGAATAAAGCAGACGAGGTGAGTGAACTCGAGGGCTCAAAGACTAACTACTGACACTCCACCAGGGACATTCCCAAAGGCAGCAGTTTATTTGACAATCAGCCAATCAGCTTTTTGCTTCTGCATGACTGACAGCGGCGGTGTCTAATTACACAGGAATGTTTCAAGGCACCCGGCTAATCCTCTAAATGCCTATCCAAAACTAAAACTTCTCACTTTGGATAAACAGAAAGAACAGGTCATTGTATTTTTTGCAGCATGGACTTGAGGAGTAGGGGAATCCCCCCTTAACTGGGCTAATTAAAGTATTTTTTCAGATGTGGAGATGTATCAGTCAATAAGAGTGTGTTGTGGCTGTCCAGACATGTTCTGAGCATAATCAGTGGTGTGACATTCAGCATAAGCATATTTTGTAGCATTTAAAATGTCCATCACTTGTCTGTATCGCTGAACTGATACACTGTATTAATCCACACCAACTCAGAGACACTCATGTGGCATGCCACAAATACACCTCACATCTGTTTTTAACAGTCCAATACTCTTTTTTTCTCTCTGGCCCTTAGTGTATTTTCAATAGGCAACTGTTCAAATCACACAAAACTGCTGATGAATAACTATTTTAGTGTCTAAGGACCCTACAATATGGCTCAGGGCTTTTACTTAAATTTTGAAATACAACTATCTGTAATGATCGATTAATATTAGCTTTCCAGTTTCACTATGACCATTTAGAGTAAGGGACATCACTAAATAAAATGAATGCAATTTTCTTCTTCTATACTCATTATGTAGCTTTCTCTGAACAGTAGAAGTATCCACTGAATATCTGATATTTGTCAGCATGGAACAGAGAGCTGATTCTGATGGGGTGCGATTTTAAGGACAGTTTCATGTAAAGATATCAACAATAAAACAATCAAAATCAAAATCCATTTCCAACGTGGCAAATGTTGGGTTAAAACTGCAAGCACAATCATTTTTCCATTCAGTAAACACAGTGGTCAGCCTTCTTGACAACAGTGCAGAAGTGCAGTGACTGGAACCAGTGAATTATTTTAAGCTATAGTGGTTTCTTGCTGGTAGCTGGTTTTACATGCCAGCTAATGGCTTGCTTACATCCACTGTTCGTGGTCCAACCATGTATTACTGGATCTTACATTAAATAAATAGTCCCCAGAGTGAATGCTCTGTCGTCACTTTATGTTGTCTTGGGAATAGCAAGGCCAGCAGTGAAGACAATGAGGGAGTGGGATGCTAGTTAGTTAGGTTTTAGAGACAAAGAAGCCCAAGTGTATTGTGCAGTTGTCAAACCAGAGTTGAGCTAGATGTGACCTGATTTGCCTACGTTAATATCACATGGCATTTCAAAATTAGAAATGCGGACACATGGGACTCCAGCCACTGTTTGCTTTCCTTAATGTACTGCACTAGTAGGCTTACTTTTGTCTGGATCCATGTATGTGTATCTGTGCTTGGCTAAATGTGTGGTAGAGTACAATGTCTATCCATACTCCACAAATCTCTATACAATGCAGTTTATCATATTGTATTACACATGCAGTGCAAACCCTCCAACACAGAATGCTAGAATATAGGAGGCGACTGAAAGATTTTGTAACTGTATCTAAATGACAATGAAGGATGATAGGAGGAAGCCAGGAAGAGATGAAAGAAAGTAATGAGAGATTTGAGGAGTTGAAAGTAGAGAGAGGAAGAAGAAGTGAGAGAGAAAGAGGTAAGGTAAACAAAATGTGCAAAGAGAAAGGGTGGACGTAAAGATAAAATAAGATGAGGTGATTGACAGCAAACTGTGTGTATCCTGACCTTGTTGCTCCAGTTTTAATGGAAGATTCATGTTCGCAGGGTCATCGATCACCTATGGGAGACAGATAGGAGGGAGGGATCCAGAGCATTAGGTGTGTTTGGGGAACAAAGAGGGCAGGAAAGAGGAAAAGGGAACGTGTAGGGTGGAAGAGAGAGAAGGAATTTTCAAATGTTGCAGGAGAAAAGGAAATATGGGACTTATTCAGGTGTATTTTGATGCAATGAAAAACTCACAATCATTCAGACTGCCTGTCAGTCAGGTTTTCTGAATCCACTGGGGTAAAAGCTTAACAGGCTTTTTTATTCAAATTCTATATTGCCATGTGCTTCATATTGGTAGCACACTGAACTGCCTTCAACTCAACCTAAACATACTCAAGGTGTTTCAGAGAAGATTTTGTAAAAGAAGCTCAAACACAGAATCAGCTCTCATAGAGAGGCCTTGGAGATTCAGTCTGATGTTCAAGGGCTTTATGAGTGCAAAAGACATCAAGAGCGTTTAAGTTATCAGGTTATTGTTTGCTTTTTGCAGAAAAGCACATCTCTGCTTGTGTTTATGTAACTTTTACAGAATCCAAAGTGAATTTCGAATACCACCTAAAGCAAGAAGCTCTTTTCTCTCTAGCAACTATAGAGAAAACTGGCAAAGACCAGACATTTCCAACTTGTTTATTTTTTAAGAGGAATTTGCACATCATGTGATATTAAAGTGTCCTAGAAAGTATTTCGCCCTTCGTGACTTCCTTTATGTCCCATCCCTCTCTTTTGGGTCAAGACTTGCTGGCATATGGTACTGAATGCTCAATAGTGAAACTCATACTCAGGCATAGTTTTCACATCCTAAATTACTTGATATATAACACATAACTTAACAATGTCTTAGATTTTTTTTATCTCACCCAAGACAAATTCCCATTGTCACAGCTGTCAAGGATCATGCCAAAAAACACTGGTGAAATATTTTACAATAAGTCAAAGAAAAATGGATGTTTCGGGATGTTTCTGTACAAAACTTTCTGCATCAATTCTAAAATAACATTTTTCTTCATACTAGAAACTATTTCCACCAATTGTCTGTTTACAAAAAAAATCAATTATGACACTGTGGACACAAAGAAAAAGTGCATTTTTGTTATGGCAAGGTCTGAGAGTGAAATTTGTTTAGGGTTGAAAAAAAGTTAAGACTGGACACATGTAGCCTTGCAAACATCCACCTACACACATGCACACACACACAAACACACACACAGTTGTTCCACTATCCCTGTGGGAACTTGTCATTGAAATAATGCATTTTCTATCACCTTACCCTAACCTCAACCATCACAACTACATGCTTAACCTTAACTATTACCCTTAACCTAACCTTAACCTAACTGTAACCTGAACCCTAAAATCAAGTCTTAAGCCTCAAAAAGCATTCTATACCTGTGGGGACCTCGATTTTTGTCACCCATAGTGACACGAGTCCCCAAGGGTTTGTGTGCAGTCAGTTTAAAGTCCCTACTGAGATTTAAGAACATGAAACACACACACAAATAAACTATAAGCTTTAGTGAGTAAGATTTGCTCCTTGGCAGCTGATGAATGTCACATACAGTATACACACAACCACACACACACACACACATACACACATACAGACTGACAGACACTCCCTCCTCTCTTGCAGCCTTCCTACTGATCATCACACACTTGGTTGGGTCAGGAGAAAGCCGGTATGTGTGCTTGCTTGAGTGTGTCCATATTATGACAGGGGTGCTTATCTTAGCATGTGTGATTTGACGTATTATATTACTGCCCTGTTGTTGGCGTGTGTGCGCGCACATGAATGTGTGTTTTACTCGCACTTGACTAGCCATCTATGTGAAATGAGTGCAAATGTGCCACTGAGGTGTGAGTGTGTCTGTATGCTCTGCCAGTCTGCGTGTGTGTGTATTCTTGGTTGGTCTTACAAGTGCCAGGGCAGTAAGCTTGTGTACACTGGTGAGGGAGCGAGAGAAAGAGAAAGAAAGAGTGAGAAAGCAAGAAAGACAGAGAGTGGGGGGTCTCTGGGGGTTAATGGTGCTACATGATTACGGCCCGTTGTAGGTCAACCTGTTGTTCTCTTCCCCTCTCTCTCTATCGCTCCCTCTCCCTCTGCCTTTCCCTCTATTCCTCCCTCTCCCTGGCTTGCACCTGCCTACTCCGCCCCGGCATTGTGCCGCTGTGAAAACGTTTAACCGATGCTGAATGAACCCATCACCCCCCTCCCTCCCTCCCTTGCCATTCCCTTCAGTGTTGGAGAACTAGCAGGGGTGGGAGTGGGGGGGCAGGATATGGAGAGATAGAGAGAATGGGGCAGGGGGGCAACAAAGGGCACATTCTCCCCTCCCCTACATACTTTGCCCCACTTCATTCTGGCCCAGCCCAGAGCAGAGGGCTTTGTTTCCGGGACAAGGCAGAAATATGGCTGATCGCTCAGCTCTTCCAAAGTGAGCATCAAGGTATGGAAAGAGGGGTGGAAAGGCAGAGAGGAGAGGAGCTGCAATGCAGAACTAGTGTAGTGAAAGGTTGAAAGTTATGGGCATGATGTTAGCAGCTTGACAGGTGACAAAAAAACTCATAACTTAAAACATCTGCTACATTGCCCCATGTTACTCTAAATCTCAGTTACTTTGTGAAAACCTGATTAAAGGTATAATCCAGCCTCCCACTTAGTACTGAGTAATATCATACCTGTCAAGTTTTGGATTTGAAAATAAGGGAAATTTTCCGGCACCCACCGCGAGCAGTCCCACCAACCCAACCAAGCTCCAGTAGGCTATCCCTTACATTTTAAGACAGGTGTTATAGCCTAAATGAAAACACAAAAGGGTAGGCCTATATATGAAGAGCATTTATTTAAATGCTTATTTGCATATTTTCTGTTCATTTAACATTGCTTGTCTTTACATTTACATTTTATTTTCATTCCACACATTCTTTTCATTTCATATAGCTTTTCTTTTGAAGATTTTTTTAAAATTTCACGTAACTTTTCTTTACTCTTTTAGTGAGTTATTGTACAAATTTGTTGCAGACTTTGCATTCTTTAAGACTGTT
>JAPMOB010209712.1:0-13197 GCA_029875015.1 Lepomis gibbosus
AAGTGTAGTATAGGAAAACAGTTTTTTTCAGAGCTTACAAAAAACAGAGAGCTAGTAGGTAAAGATTCACTGATTTTTTGTGCATAAAGTGTATTGGATTACAAACACTTACTATCCCTTTAAGCCCTCATTTAGTCCATTAGATGACTGACAGGATTGTGCTTGGATTCCCTGTAACCAAGCATATTACGATGGCGGGTTACATTTCAGCCAACCTGCCTAAATACAATTTGGGCTCTCCACTGATGTACTACACCACACACTTTCATTATTTAGAGGCATAAATGCAAATCAAAGCACAAGGCGCTCTGAGGCAGGGCTTGTGGAGGACAAGGTAAATTGAGGTGAAGAGGAAGAGGTGAGGCATTCTTCCAGTGTCCTTCTCTAAGCCTTATTACCCAGGAAGAAAATTAACACAACTGATACATTATAAAGGGCTGAAAAACCATGGCTATCTCTAATGCAGTCTTTTCCCTCAAACAAAAGGACTGAAATAAGGTCTTTGTCAGCAGTTAGGGCATCTGTCTTTTTTCCCTCCTGCTCGCCTTGAGATAAAAGAATCAGCAAAGTAGCATAATGATTGTTAATGGGATCTTTATTAACCAAATTATTGTCTCGCTGATAATTGCTTTCTCAATGTCATGTAACTGTGTTTTACACTGCCATTGAATTAATGTTTGGCATTAATGGAGTTTATTAGCCAACATCAACGCGGCTCTCCATCACCTCTTTGATTAGGAAAATTATATAGATTTTACTAAACTTGAGTTATGCTGTTAACATCCCACGGTGCATTTCAGAACTGGGACTGAGCATACTTCTGCAACAGCAGCCTTTCCACTATGTAATCTAATGATAATTCAATTTGTGTCTGTGTGTGTGTCTGTGTGTCTGTGTGTGTATTTGTGTGTGCGTACAAGTGCTTGTTTATGTGTGCATATGCATGTGCGTGTTCATGTACGCGTGTGAGTGGGCATTAGCAAGCACAAGCATCCATCTAAAATACCATTGTGTTGCAGAGACAGAGATGAGCTGTGCTTCTTTGTAATTAGTGGCCCGGCGGACTTAACCCCACCTCATCATTCTGCCTGAACTAAGGCCCTACGATTAATTGACTCCTCTGAGTTGTCATGGAACTTCATTTCCTCAGGACACTCCGAGTGTGCCTCTGAGTTCACAACACATTTTGCTTGCACAAATATTGAGTCTTTAGTAATGACATATGGTGAAGTCCTAGAGGCCTTTGATGTTCCATTTTTCCATCTTCCTCACAGCCGTGAGATGTATTCATCTGTCTTAGGCTGACTATAAGCTTAACAACTTATCATAAAATGTACCTTTTTCCTCATTTTTATGCCTATTTCTTTTTCCCAGCTCGGTACAGGTTTAATTGTTCTTTTGAACTGCCAGTAAGTTGCATGCTGCCCTCAGTTGGTAACTCTATTACTATTTCCATCCAACTGTCAAGAGAATCTGAATTGCACTTTTGAAATGTCAGAAAAATAAAATGCAAATTAGGTGCATTTTCATTAGCTGGGTTGAAGGGAATAAATAGTCTTTCAGAATATAAAATTACTAAGACAGAAAACAGACCCAGAAGAAAAATGTAACCAGTCTTAATGCTACATTGACTGCTATTGTATGAAAAATTTAACTCTTTAGAAATCACATCTTTGGTGACAGTAAACAGTCACTTCCCTCAGTGTCAAAACCCTCATTACAAGCTGCCATTTCCTTACAGCCACTGAATAATCGATCATAATGTGCTGTATGGAATCCAATAACACCTAAAATTATTTTGATCAGAAATAATAGTGACCTCACCAGAATATGCAAAAGAAAAATTGCATGTTATGATTAGAAATGCCAGAGATGATGTATGAGAGGCACCTGAGATAGGAAAGTACCATGGGATACAGAAAGCAAGCCACGGCAAATAGGTATGGTTCCTGCCTTGGGCTACAATTATATATATATAGACTTGGGTACTTACAATTCCCCAGCAAGGAGTTAAGGTTCTCGGCCTGCCAAGAGTGAGGACCTCAAAACTCACGAGGGGATGTTCTGAATGAAAGAAAAGGGCTGAAGAATAGAATATAGTTTCTTCCATATGGGTTTTGCTGGATAAACATTTTCATCTTAGACCTATGGCAGATAAATACAAACTTCACTGGTGTTTTCTGAAGTAAACTTTCCAATTTAGCTTATCTGTTTTTGCCTTTTCTTTCAAAAAGTTAAGGGCTTCAGGGCTCGCTGTGACCTTTTTTCAACAGTCCAGACTCCACAATGTCAATAAAATCCCATTTAGGAACAAATTACAAACCTGAATTTACTGTACAGCCTTAAAGAATAAGGCTAACAATATTCTAGATTTTTCCTATAGTGAACAAATCCCAAGACCAAAAGACTACAAACAGCTTCTGAATGCATATACTTTGGTCTATATTCCATAGAGGGATACGTTTCATATCTTGTTGGAGGATACATTCATTCTTGGTTACAGTGTTTTCATAGATTTGTTACATGGACAATAACAAAAATATAGGATATCACCAGTCTTTCCCCTCAAGGCCCCAAGATGCAATTGCTGCATTTTCTGTTTCCACCCAGCTGTCTGGACACCAAAGGGTGTACAGTCTAATAAATTACACTGTAAACCAATCATGGCTTGGGGCTTTAATTCCTGTTAAACGGTGACCAAAATACCAGCAATCTATTTGTTTCTTTTGTATTGGCAGCAGCAGACTGTTATAAATGTCACAGCAGAATTGAAGGCCAAGTGCAAGCGAGGAATTAGTTACCTCTATTTAAGGTCTGCTGCCTATGCTAACCCATTAAGCTTACACCCACAGATTTATAGGGGAAGGAAGTATGTACGGCTGCATGGTGCAATCTTGAGCCTGCAACACTTGAAACTGGAGCAGCACCCTGTGAACTCGGCAGGAGCGCAGCATTTATATTGAACCTCATCAGTCGTACCTGGCTACACACTCACCTACAGAGCATCATTTCCCCGGGATGATGATCTTTTCCTATAAACTCACAGGAATCTCTTTGTAGAACATAACCGCTTGATAGCCTCATCTTATCACATCTGCAGCAGCTGGTGACCAATCCTAGGACACGACTAAAGATGATGAGATAACCTTATTGACCTATAGGTTTATATAACAGGTACAGTTTCTGTAAGTTCTGCACTGTCAAACACTGTTACAATCATTTCCACAGAGGAATAGCAGAGAGCGTTTTGCAGAGTCAGTTCTTGTTATTATAATAGAAAAACATATTAGTCATTTTATTTTTCCGCACTTGACTTCATAAGATTTCACGCTTAGCTGAATATATTAAACATTACTGGAAACTATCAGCATAAGTTGCTGTAAAACTCTGCCATGATTTATTAGATCTCTTCTCATATTGTTTATATTTCTCCTGACTCAATGTTGATGTCACCCTTGAGTTCTTTTATTTAGAATGTGGACATTTTTTTTGTCCTGTCCTAAGCTCTTGGATCATGTCGGGGACCATTCATCAAACTTATTTAAGGGAAGTTAAAAAGATAAAACTCTGTTTATGTTTTTAAATACAGTGACAACTAGTAAAAGAATTTACTTTGAAAAAACTAATCAGTAAAACAATACTGTACGCTCCAGAAGAAATGAAAGGAGTGATCCAAGTATAGCACAGCAGGGGATACATTGTCATTGACTGATATTTGAAATGAGCCTCATCACCAGTTGTTCATCCAGATGCTAATGTGACAAGGCGTCATCTCAGCTCAAAACCACACGGAAGAACAGTGTGTGCCGAAGTGTGTTCTCTTGTACTTCTGGCCGTATGGCGTGAGCTCTCCCTGGAGACATGAAAAGAAAAGACCATTCTGCTTTTCCTGGACGTCACCTAAAGCTGCACTTTTAAAGGGCTTTTAGTTTAATTCATTTTCCCACCTCCACAACTACTGCTTCTCAAATTAATGGGCCCCTAAACGTCTATCAGCTGAACACATTTAGCAGTGCTTTACCGTGCCTCAATCACTGCCAATGCTTTCAAGCGTTATAATTTTGCTGCTTTGCATCAGTTAGAAACATTCGCTCTGTGCATTAACTACATTACAATTTTTCCCAGAGCCCAGACGACTCGCAAAGGAATAAAGGAAAACTGGCTCAGAACAGAGGCACTTACACAAACTTTATGATTATGTCTTTATCGCATTTCACACTCTGACACAGGAAGCTAAGATTAGCAATGAGGAATTGATGTCAATCGTTACTACTCCATACAGCACTGCTGTATCACTTCTTATAACCTAAGGAAAGGAGTAATTGTCACGGTTTGCTACCATTATAAAGACGTCCTGGTTCTCTGCAACTGGATAATCCTGTTTATTAAAGCGCTGTCGCAGGTTCTTTGGATTGGGCAAGCGAGAGGACCAGCTTGAGGCACAAGCAGGGTCTTATTAACAAATGAAATAGGCCATCACAATATGCAATATCTCACAGCTTTTAAAACTAGTTTCAATAGATCAGCTGGTGCCAACTCTTTTAATCCATGTTATTTTTGCTCAGTGGTCTCAACTGTGCCGCCGTCTCTTACCAAGACACTTTCGATCCTAAGCAATTTAGATAGGTAAACAGCTGGATGAGAACAAAGACTCAGAAAGAACAAAAGCTGTTTGAGTCCAGCTGGTTCGACAAACATTATCCAAAAGCAGTGATGCATTCACCTTCCAGAGAAATGCGGACTCAACTTAGGTCAGACCAAACACGTTTTGGAAATAATTAAAGCAGTCATGGAGCTATAGGCCATCTTGCTGCCTCACAGGCAAATATTATTCAGCCAGCACATCCGGAGAGCGGGCGACCGGCTGTCGCCAGGACTGACACGCGTTTTGTTTCTCCTTTTGTTAAGCTGTCATGTGAGGATGTCGCCGATCAGCTCCTGCTTGTTTATGCCAACATCAAGCAATGAGAGCCCAGACAAACGGTGTGGTGATACAGCTGGTCTGGGATCACTGACACAAACGCACACACGCATACATAAATACAGCTGCTTCCTGGGCTTCTTCCTCTCACGCACACGTATAGATAACACACCTGCAGTATCATATAGCAAACTCAGCCCACAACAAGGATGGGGCAATCAGATACCCATCTTTACACACAGAAACACACACAAAATCTATGACAGTCCAGGAAGAGGCCCAGGAATCTCAGTATCCAAGAGACCAAACTAGGCCAAGATCATTCTTCTCTTTCAGTCTCTGCCCTTTCTCTGTCCATCTCTGGCTACTGAGGTGGCTTTTGACTTGGAGGACAGAGAGCAGCGAGCCTCTGCCAGGCTGGGAAAGGATACAAAGCAGAAGCTCTTCATTCCCTTTCCAACTGACTCCCATTAAGCTACCAGCCTATGAAGATGAGGGACAGGAGCAGTGGGGAAAAGTAACTGACCCCCAATTAGATTGATTAGAACATATTGGATATGATTAATTGAAAGTACTGGACTAAGACACACCAGACAGATTCATCCATTCCTCACGCCTTAGAGTCATGCTACCTCTTAATCGTTGCCTGGGTGGAGTAAGAAATATCTCAAATAGATTGGCAAGTCAGTGTTCATTTGGGGAAGGGCCAATGAAACAGTCCTCCTTGCTGAACTTATATTTAGCATTCATTGCATTTGACATACATGATTTGATATGTTCTCAAGGCCGTGTCGAGAAGCAAGGCCAAATATAAACTGAGAGAACACCCCATTTGCTGCCAGACCGGGCAGGTTTATATTGATCTCCAAAAAGAATTATGCAAACATTCAGATGATGTTTCATGAATTCAGAGAGGACTTTACACACGAGAGCCATGTGTAAAGTCCTCTTCAAAATAAGAGTTTAAGCAGCCGTGTTACAGTCTTTAGACCTCAACTCAAGCTACAGCCAAGTGTAATTGTCTGGCTGCTTTTGTTTTGCGGTGTTAGCCATTTTATATGTAATTAGCTGTCAGGGAAAGTGAAAAGGGGCTAATTCCCTTTCTATTTTTGCCTCCCTGAGTGGAGGCTATGCTCAATTCTGACACTGACAATAATTAAAACTCTGCCTCGATGACTCTCATGTGCAGTGTTACATTTGTTTTCACCCGTGTAATGTGTAATATGGCTGGGCATCACCCCGTACATTTCTAAGAGTAATTTGTTCTCCCTGAAGGGTTTGACCGCTTGACAATGCTGGGCCATGATACTTAACCATGCTATCACTCACAAGCCTGGTTAAGAAGCATCTGAACTTGAGGGCTTCTCAAAGTCAGATGAACATGAGCTCAGATCGCACAGTTGGCATCAGAGGAACTTCATTATTCGTGGTGACACAATTTTCAACTTTGGCGGCTAAGGTTAGGGGATTCAACAGTCATCCAAATCAGCTCATGTTTTTTCAGATCTGGTTTTATCCTCGTTAATAAACACCTAATTATTGCATGCACTGAATGTTAACATTGAGGTTTTTCTATTTCAAACTTTGAGGACAGACAGTGATGTGCAGACTAGTGGGACCAATGCTAGTCCATCAAAATTGAAATATATCACACAATCCATCCCCAGTACACATTTACACAACCAATCCATGTATTCCATATACATCACATATACTAATTATACAAAATAACATAAGCATTATCCTGTAAAAATAGCTTTTACAAAATACAATCTTTACTCCTTGTGAATACAAAAACTTACAAGAGAAATATCAATGAGTGTAAATACAAACATGCAATATTGCAACCAACAAAATACATATCATCATAACCAATTAATGGATTCGAAGGCTTCAACCAAAATTTCAAAATACAGAATACTCTAATCTCTCTCCTCACTTTATATTTATGGATAAAAATATCAATCTAGGGGGCGGGGCGACATGGCTCATAAATAACATCACCATTTTTAGGCTATGCTGGGATATGAAATATATACCTCCATATACACGTTTTCTCTCAAATAACAGTTTAAATTCCCAAATAGTGCAAACATATCTTGTACAACATGACACACTGCTGTAGATTAAACTACCCAACAATATATAAAGTTGTTAAAATTAGCTCAACTGTAAACATCTACATCAGTAAAATGCAACATAAACATTAATACAAGCAGCAAGATTAATCCAGAAATATAGTAGAACAAGCATCATTTTACTGCACAATTACTTCCTTACTTCTTTACTGTATTTTACTCCTTCAATTACTTCTTTAATTAACTTTGCTATAAAATTGCCATCCTTTTACCTTAGTAAGGTTTAGAATGAAGAACTTTAACCTGTAGTGGAGTATTATCAAAGTGGGGTTGGTATTAGTACTTTTGCTTAAGAAATGGACCTTAATACCCCTTTCAAAGAAGGTGGTATATGTCACTTATGTCAGTCATAAAGTGTGTAGATGAGCTCATGATGCAGTATAATAGCCAAATGAAAGGCTGTACGTTGTGCTTGCTGCCACAGAAAAGTTCCTGTTTATGTAATGTTACTACGTTTTCTTCTACTGTTTACAACAGTTGCAATGTTGCTATTAAGTAGCTTGCTGGACCGACTCTGCTGTGAATAGTTAGCCTCATTAAGGGAGGTAACTCTGGTGTTCAGTTCATTCAGTTGCAGAGAATCACTAAGCTTGTCTATTAGACGTCACTTGTTTTTATTTCCGTGGCCACCTTTGAGGTTTTTTTTGTTTGGTTTGGTTTCTGGGATCCACAAGAGGAGGTTTTTGTTGCGATAAGGACTCTTGTGGAGATTAGAACTGAGATAAGGACTCATTATTATTTATAACTGTGGGGCTTGTATAGAGTACTGACTGTATAATACACTGTCCATAACTTTGTATTTCTTGTCATCTGTAGGTACCCTTGAAATATTAATTAATGTGGAATAACCTTTTTACATGCAAACATAGATGTAATGTTTTCGCGTAGATATACTGACCATTGAATGACAACTTTATTTACATTAAATGATGCCTAAATGAGCTGAATGTCATTCCTTTATTTAGCTGAGTTTCCCTACCAGTCAGTCAGAACTGTAAAAGTCTCCTGAATAGGAACAAAACGTTTTCTAGTTTCTTCAACCAAGTCCACCTGCCTTTGACCTCAACTTTCGTTGGATTCCAAACATTTCAAAAGTAGCCATGAATGACAGAATATTTCATTTTGTTTTTTCTATCAAAGACAACTCACATTGACACATTGTATCTTGAATTATCAAAGAACCTCAACATTGATGCAATGACATGCTCAAACCTCACTAATTCAATTGGAAATTGTGATTAGCCTTTACTGGAGGTATCTCAAAAATAATCAACAAACAACAATCAGATCTGAAATGAATTTTCTCTCCAGCTATGGCATGAATCTAATTATAGTACACAGAATTATGCATCAACCGACAGCTGTTATTGTAATGATTATCTTAACCATGGTTATCAGCATGTCATCATTACAATCATCATCATCTCTGCAGCAAGGAAAGGAAATCAGTGCCCACAGACCCTCACCTGAACAAAGAGGCCCTAAGAATAGCAGACCAATACAACACCCAGTGTGACATGAGGATATTCACATGGCGAACTGCAATCACTGCATCCTATCAGCACCATATCGCAGTCATGGCAAGCTTTACAATGAAGCACGCATTTGATCAAGACGTCCTGCATTTCCGAGGGAGTCGCACAGATGTTTGCACTCATAAAGCACTGAGTAAAGCTCAGCCCTCATATTGCTTTTTCCTCCATCTCAAAGCTACAGCATATTATGTAAATTTACCCACCGCTGTTGTGAGTGCATTTGTGATGAACATTATCAGTACCAGTTTATAGCAGTACCTTACATTATAACAGTAAGTAAGGAGTCAAACAGTCAAAGTAAATGTAAAACATAAAATAATTACTGTATAAGCTTATTTTTAAGCAAAAAGTGTGCCAGTTTTGTCTTTTACATAAAGAATTTCACTTCTTGTGCCTCCTGATAATAATGCACATAAGAGAGATAAGAGACACAACCGGAGCGTTTAGAGAAAATTAAGGTCTGAGACTGACAATCAAGCATGTCAGAGTATTGAAAAAAACCTGTATTGTTTGGAAGCAATTCTCCAGGCAGGTGCAGCAGGCATCTCTTTTTAATTTGCTACATGCTCAGTATTCAGCTGCATGGATCAAAGGGACACTTAATTTTCCTCCCCTCTCCCCATTATGTGCAGTGAGGAATGAGGCAGACCCTCGCGGGAGCAGATCTGATTACTGTTTATCATTACCGTCGCTCTCCATGGTGACAGAGGGGCTGATCCCAGGCCGCCAAGACGCCACCAAACAGATTAGTAAGAGGACCCTTATTTTCTGCTGTCCTTTCATGCATCACTTGAACACCGAAGTCTTGTAGGATTTTAATTGTTACGTGATTGGATGGCCTATTTCCCAGCAGCCGGGGCTACATTTTTCAAGTTTGTATTTGCGCTTAAGCAGTGAATAATTATCCAGAAACCACTTTCAACATCAGCCTGAAAACTTAAATTAAATGAAAAAAATCATAAAAATGGATAAAAAGCGGTAAATCCAGTCTGCATGCTCACTAACCACAGCATTTTTGGACGAATGCAAATGCTGATATATGCTGATGCCTCTGCTGTTCAACACAGGGGCAAACTGTGGGCCTAATTATCTCTCATCCAAGTTTGCTGTTGTCTGTGTTTCCCCACCTCTCTCCTGCTTATTGGGTGGCAATGCACTTGCCCAATCCAGCGCATCGTCACCTCTCACTTTAAACCGACCCCACTTCCAGCACAACTGTGAATATTTCCTAACTACAACAGTATTCATTTCCAATTAGAGACACTATGCTTTCATCCCTCAAGTGAAACTGGTAATTTTTTATGCGATTTACTTCACTCTCTAACTTTTTTTTTCCTTCCCCTCCTTGTATGATATTTTCCTGTGTCTACATTAGCATAAGTGCAGCAGTGATCTGCTTCAGGTTGGCGGTTTTTAATGGGGCGGCATTTCCATTTCACAGAGGACACATGTGGTTGTGGGATGTCTAGGAGGACCGGGGGGTTGCGGGTGAGGGGAAGCAGTACAAAGAGAATGGTAGAGGCACTCGGCAACGAGTCCTGTCACCCTTAATAATGCAGCAGGGTTGGGGAAGGAGCAGTCATCTTCATACCTAAACGGCAGACGTAGGTTGTAGCCCTTGGATTCCACAGAGCCTACAAGACAAAGCCTCGTCTCCTGTCCATGGACATGTGACTGCCAAATCTGAACCACAGGAGAATGTACTACAAGGTCCCTAAGGTCCTCCAAAGGCCTCCAGGGAGCACAGGTGATGCATAGGTAAGTTGCAAAGCCTGGGGGGACAGTGGCACAGCCCTCATGGCAGGAACTTGTCAAGTATGTCAGAAGGATTTGACCCAGTTGCTAGATTGAGTGCTGGCAGCTGTCTTGTCAACAGAGCATCTGTCACTCTTGGCTCGCCAACTCACTGTGCAAAAAAATGCCCAGGAAAAAAAGAAGGTGTAAATTCCAGTACAAAAGCAGATAATGTGCGAGTGTGTGCTCTTTGTGCCTGTGCTTACAATGTGTGAAATTTCAAAAGGTTAGACTCGATGAACAAGTACAAGCCGAAGAAATCAATTACACTCAAAATGGCTTTATAAATATGGAGTAATATTTTGTAAGTCACCTGTGCGCGGTGCTATTTAAACCTCTGCCTTCAATGAAAGTCATCTGTGGAGAAACAATCTCCATATCACAGACCCTGCACTCCACTTGTTTTTTTTTTACTAAGATCTTTTCACGCTCAAAGCTTTTCACACTTGAAAATAGTTCCGAAACAAATCGATTTTGACCACACTGCTACCATCTTCAGAGTTAAACAAAGGTCAGTTTGACAAGAGGAGACATTTCAGAGGGCTAATGTTAAACAGAGCTCTCTGATTAACTAATCAGGTCGGTTCTATATAGGATTATGCAATTAATAAAAAAGTAGCAAAGGTCATATTATCATAGCAAACGTAGTTGAACTAAATCTTCAATTCTAAGCTTATCTTAGCAGCAATTTTTTTACATAATCCTCAGGGCTTTCCTTAAAAAGTGGGAAAATGAGGCTGCATACTTATTTGTTACAAATGCAGCAAACAAAATATGTTGGTAATACACTTTTTGGAGCTTCTGCTAGTAATATGGCTAGAAATATGTAGTACAAGCCTACTGTATGGAGCTAATATTGTCTGTATCATGGCAAGACAACACACTGTGCTTTTTAAAATGAAATGTAGTGTGGTATATAAACGTGGTATATTAATATGTATGTTTGTGATATGACATACATGCAGTATGAGCTGTTACTAGTGACCTCACAGTAGTCTGTGCAGAGCAGCAGGAACAGCTGATCCATTAATGAGCTGTTATAATCTGCATCATTTCTGAAGTGGGGCTGTATGAGGTACTCATCTATAGTCAGTGATTACCTGCAGTAGGCGCTCAGAGTTTTCAGGAGTATACCTTGCCGTTAGACAGCCATTACTTTTGGAACTAAATTTTCTCAACCGTCAAACTTCCGTATCCCTACACACAATGTATGACACCGCCACAGATCAGCTGTGTCAGCCTTTCAGCAGTTTATGGAAGAGACAATGAATGAAACAGCTTTTAAGTGAGCAACGAAATGTCATTAGCTGTGGACACAAGTGGATACCTTTTCCAACCAGAGTACACAGAAGAAGATGAGATTCTGCTGATTGTTTAAGTCAGGTCAAAACCAAAAAATAAAATACAGGGTTGTGAGTGTTGTCAATAATGAGATCACAAATGTTATCAATAATGACATCATGAAACAGCATCCCTTTTACAGTTTGTGATTAGCAAACATTAGCTTTGGTTATTGATCCTTTAAATTTATTTATGATTTACAGTTATTTAGAGCAGATTCACACTAGAAATAAGGGTCCAATTGACCCTTTGTTAAGGCGTGCCCTGAATACACAGCTGGCCAATCACAGCGCAGTATAGGACTCGCTCTAACTCAGGTCAGACACTTTCATGGCTGCGCTACATTGACTCTAATGTAAAAAGAGTCGTTTTCTAGCTTTTTTGGGTGTATGTTTCTAAGATATGGTCAAACCCTGTTCCTGGGGCACTTGTAATAGTTACAGCAGCTACCCAGAGAGGTTGAAAGGAGAAGTACGATTTATTCTCTATCCAAAACCTAAAATAAATCCAGAAAAATGTTGGCTGTGAATTGTCCCTAATGTAGTGTTAGTTAGCTAACGCTAGCTAACTTGCTACTGAATGTAACATAATAAAGCCCTACGTTTCTGCTTTTTAATGATTGTAATAAAGAATAGAGGCCTACCCAGTTGTACAGGAACAGTATTGATCCTTAATATTGTTGTCTTTTGTCTCAATCGTCGGGGGATGCGGTGGTCCCTTGTTACGTTACTGTGTGATCAGTAGGTTTTAGCTTCTATCTTACATTTTTTTCATGTCCGTTTGAGTCAGTTTGACAGCCTGAATACAACCTTCACATGTATAATGCAACTGCAAAACTGTCTGCTTCTTTCTGAGATCGCTTTTTCCAGCACATTTGACTGTATTTCTCCGGGGAGTGCAGTGATAGACAGTGGCAGCGCAGGCAGTTTGTTGGACTTAGCAACAGTAACTAAGGGTGGCGGGGCTTAGCAAAGGGTCAATTGCTTTTGTGCTTAGTAACAAAAACTAGTAACACTGACATATTGTGGGCCATTTGCATTATGCCACCTTTATGGATGTTCAATAAACCATGTTCAAGAGCCATGGCTGATGTACCTATCTCCACCTAATGTCCTAATTAAGCAGCCAAATCCAAAGTCTGATTCCGATTCTACCTAGAATTTTGGGTATTTAGGAGCATCATAATAGTAGCTGGGCTTTTTTTGTACAATGATTTGAACACTTTTTTTTTTTACACACTCTTAACTGCATGAATTCTTATTGCGCTTTAAATTTCCTATTTAGCAGCTTCAAATAAAAAAGGTTATGTACTGTATGATGCTACATATACTGTAAGTTTCATGTTCTCAAAGAGACATTTTAACTCAAGCTGCCTCTGGTGCAACATTCGTTCATCGCCATGACACAGACATATTGGGTGCCTTTAAAAGAAACTTCTGGGGGTTTTAAACAGTGCTTGTCCTTGCAC
>JAPMOB010209721.1:0-10105 GCA_029875015.1 Lepomis gibbosus
CACAGTCAGTGATGGTTTGGGGTCAGTCATCTGCTGGTGTTGGTCCACTGTGTTTTCTGAGGTCCAAGGTCTACGCAGCCATCTACCTGGAAATATTTGAACACTTCATGCTTCCTGCTGCTGACCAACTTTATGTAGATGCAGATTTCATTTTCTAACAGGACTTGGCACCTGCACACACTGCCAAAGCTAGCACCTGGTTTAAGGACCATGGTATCCCTGTTCTGAATTGGCCAGCAAACTCGCCTGACCTTAACCCTATAGAAAACTATAGGGTATTGTGAAGAGGATGATGCGATATGCCAGACCCAACAATGCAGAAGAGCTGAAGGCCACTATCAGAGCAACCTGGGATCTCATAATACCTGAGCAGTGCCACAGACTGATCGACTCCATGCCACGCCGCATTGTTGCAGTAATTCAGGCAAAAGAACCCCCAGCTAAGTATTGAGTGCTGTACATGCTCATACTTTTCATGTTCATACTTTTCAGTTGGCCAACATTTCTAAAAATCCTTATTTGTATTGGTCTTAAGTAATATTCTAATTTTCGGAGATACTGAATTTGGGATTTTCATTAGTTGTCAGTTTTAATCATCACAATTAAATGAAATAAACATTTGAAATATATCAGTCTGTGTGTACTGGATATAATATCCAAGTTTTACTTTTTAAATGAAATTACTGAAATAAATCAACTTTTTGATGTATATAAATAAGAGAGGGAATTTATAGTCTGATATAGGACCCTGAACAACCCCCCACACATCCCCACACATTTTTATAGAATCACATAGCACACAAAACACAGACAAGCAAACACAGAGACATCATTACAGCCTTTCAGTGCTGATTAGGGCAGATCATTAGTCTTCAGAATACAATCCAGGCTTGATAGTAACTACAAGCGAGAGAAATACACAGCTGTGGGATTTCAAGAATGGTGAAACTAGCAGATTGGCAGGGAGCAGGCTATCTCTGCAACCAACATTCCCATCAGCAAGGATTTAGAAAAAAGGACGGAGTGAGAAGTGAGATTCTCAAGTTGAAATCATCATGCCAGAACAGGAAAACACAGATGAATGAGCAAACACAAACACAAACAGACAAACAAATCGGCAGACTGTTGAAAGGCCATGACTGAGTGTGTGTGTGTGTGTGTGTGGTCACGCGGCAGTATGTAAGTGTGTCATTCCAGTCGGTCCATGCCAGTGTGCCTCTCATTATTCTGATTTGGCTGTGTCTCCTGTTGGCCTGTCTAGTGGGGGATAAGGAAGAAGGTTTGTCTCTCTCTCACACACTCAGCCCTTTATTATCAGGCTGGCTGGGCAGCGCAGGGCTGGGCATAACTTCTATGTTCACTAGCAGCTTACACAATGAAAAGAACGGAACAAAAAGCTCTGAAAGGGGAAGACGAGCAGAGGGAAAGGAGGAGCAATGGATGGAACGACATAGCAACTGGGTGATAAGACAGAAAAGACAAGACACTGAAAAAAAAGGTATAGTGAAGAAAAGCCATACAATGAGAGAGAAGCAAAGGAAATGTGGGAGATTCATAAAGGATATGAGAAACACAGTCACCTGACAGAGTGTGACATTTAACCCTGCCTTGAACCCTCTTAGGAGGTCAGAGCTACAGATCCGCGAGAACCCTGCTGTCTTTTGCCATCAAGTCAATGATCTGCTACACAGATTATAGCACTCTGCAGGGTCTCGTCTGCATCTGAGTATCGCTGTCTTTGATTGGCCCAAGAGCCTCGGGAGTTTCACTGATGTGTTTGAAACAAACTAATTGGTTTTGTTTTCTTTCCTCTAATGTGTACATGTGAGCGTGCGTATGTGGACAAACTGCCTGCAGTGCGCACACACACACACACATGCAGAAAGGCTTCATATATAGAGGGGAACACTACCAGGAATGCATGAATGCACACACGCACATAATATAGTCACAAATACACACAACTTTGACACACATCTAGGATCTTGCAGACAGGGCGAGCTATTGAAGCTGTCATTAGTTTGTTCATTAGTATTTGAGAGCAACCTAGCTGACACATGTTTATGGTAGATTGATAAATGAAACCACTTCATTAGAGATTTTTTTAAAAGCAAGAATGAGGAAAGGGAGGAGGTAAAACATCAAGAGACACATGAGGAAGTCTGTTAAATTTCAACGCTGATATACTGTTGCCCAGCTCTAAACATTACAAAAGATTAAAAAAACACTAGTTTTGGCATTTAAAAAAAGAGTCAATGAGAGTCTGGAGGGATGTTACACTCATGCACCCCTCACACACACACACACACACACACACACACGGAGACAGTAGTACACATTTACTATACAGTCACAAACACACATACTCATTCATATTCTCGCTTGTGTGCACAAATATTCTGCATTCATAACCATGCAAGATGCACACGTGTGCATGTGCTCATACACCAGCACACAAATCCGAGCCGTCTGGAGCAGATCAATTGTTTTCGTGTGGTGGAAGGTCTCAGCTGAGGCACCCTAAGAGAACAGAGCGCAGTGCATGACGCTGTCTCCCTCTTCTCTGGTTCTTTACCTTAAGGAGATCTATCTCTTTGATGCAATCTTGCCGAGCTTTGGCATCCATCAAGTCGAATATCTATCAAGAGATCAAAAGGGGAAAGAGAGAGAGAGAAAGAGAGGACAGAGAGGGGTGTTATGACATATTCAAGACATGGTTAGATGGAGAGATGTAGAGAAAATAGCAGGAAAAACACTAAACAGAAAACATGGTTGCTGTTATCTAGAGGGTGGCGCTGGAGTGACTACAGGTGTTTCCCATCTGAGTAACATGCACATATCCTTGTGTAAGGTGTGTGGTGGTGCGTATATGTGTATAAGTCATTGAATACTTGTATGTATCTGTGTGCGTGCACATTCAAGAGTACTGAGTAATACTATGAAGGTACACTCATACTGCACTTCACCAAAACAACAGTATAAACAACAGCTGTTTAATTTAAAAGACAGATAAAAATAAGAAACTGTTAATCCTAGACTGTCACACTCCTTTCTTGCATTTTTCAGCATATTGACAAGTAATTTATTTCAGATTAACCATTCTTAAGTTTGTTAAGTTGTATTTGTGTATTAACAATACACTCTGGTACACCGCTTATATAACTTTGTTTCGTTTTGTGCAAGTCGCTAAAGTTTCGTTACAAGCAATAGATACACTCGGTGTAGCAGTAAATGCTGCATCCCTACTTTGTAATATAGTAAAGTGTCCTGTATGCAGGTGAGTTGAATTTCCCGTGCTAAATTCTGAGGCGGAAAATTCATGGACAACAAATATCATAACTACAGATGACAAAAGGCCGTTAGAGAGTTCAACACTTAACTCTGGCTGAATATATTGGGTAAACTTGGTGTCCAAAATCACACACATTACTGAGTCTTACCTGGACTTTCTTCAGGGCCACGGACGTGTTGTCTAACAGGTACCTTGCCCGGTACACCTCACTGAACTGACCACGTCCGATCTTCTTCTCAATCTGAAAGTTTGCCAGTGAGTTATGGCCCATATCTGGTTGCAATGGTTTCTGAAAGGAAAAAAAACATCTCTGTTAAAATTTGCGCACACAGACACATGCTTGTTCACACAGCATATGCACACACACACACACACATATTACAAGGGGGGGGGAAAACAATACAAATGATTTACAGACATTTTGTGGTAACCATGTTTTACCATTGAAGTGCAACTATCTCCACATTACTGAAAGAGGAAAGGATGAGGGCTGAAGGATGTGGGTGAAACAGTGGAGAGGCCCCTGCTTCTGTAGTTTGTTTTGCTAAGAGGTTGCTCTAGGCTGCTGTTGATTTGACTGGCATTAAGCTGATGTGTCATGCAGTGAGAGGTCTTGAGGAATGTGCACACACCGAACTGCAGCACCACATCACCTCACTAAAGCCTAAAGATTGAGGAAAGTCCTTATTTTCTGTTATTCACATAGCTATCCAAAGCGGTCTGGGACTGCAAATGTCTTTCCAAATCAATTTGAGAGTGTGAACTCACAAGTAGCAAGTAAACATGTTTCCTGATTAACTTTATACAGGCTGCATCATGCAGGGCCTGGCAGGATTTCTGGAAGTTGCTGCCATGCTGGCACCAGACATTAACTTCTGATCCGATACAGTAAGCAGTTTATCATATTTTTATACCTGGATTGATAATGTTCCTATGTAGTTCAATAAACTTGTAATTATACCTTACATCTGCTTGGCAGTCAAATTAATTACCCCTGGCCTCACAGGTGCTATTTTGTAGCTGAACGGCCCTCTGACCTCCCTAAAGTAGAGGTGACAAAACTATTCCTCTACGGGGATACATAAAATATCTTACATATTACACAAATGTGGGAATCTTATCATTCCCTCTGACTTGATTTTAAGTTCACAGGAGTCCTCTTTGTTCCTTTGTTTGCCAAGTTATATCACTGACTGTCTGGCACTGGGCCAGAGACTACAGGACTCCTCGACATTCCTCGCCATAGACACTCACCTTCCCAAAATAAAATAAAAAAACACTCAAAAATAAACCAGAATGAGCCCCTTGGATATGATGTGTGAAAAAACACAACGACCAGGCTGCTTGACCTTTCCAGACTTTTGCTAAACTTGTACAAGGCGTCGGTGGGGGCAAACAGAAGGTGACAGATATCAGAATGCCACATCTCACCAGTGCTTCTGCCAGTGTGGCGGTGGGAGCAGCTTAGGGGCATGCAACTTAGGACAGAGGGAAGGAAGATGAAGAGGGGCAAGAAGGTCACAAATGAATCTCCTAAGCACTAAATACACAAGAAGGGAATGTCGTCACGCTCATTTTTAACACTGTCAAACCGCTTTACTTGGATTTTGTAGTTTGACGGAGTTACCATGACAGCAAACCGGAGGCTGTACAGGATTCCCTCAGTTGTCTAGTCAGTACAAAGGAAGATGATGATTATTTTAATTCAGAAAACTGAAAAATTAACAATTAAAACAAACCAAAATATGGAAAAAGTGAATTACTGAGTTTAGCTGTGATGTATGTCGGGCTGCAACTAAAAGATTCCATCACTAATGACAATATCAAAGAGTGCATGGTAATGAATTCAAATAGGTTGTTTCGTCCAGTTGTAAAGCCAAAAATATTCAATTTACAACAATATAAAACAATAAAAGAAAAGCAAATGCATTTGAGCTCCTCATAATGTATTTAACAGCAAAACAGCAAAACCCTGAATGTCTATTGTTGACAATATTCAAGTGCAGTGCTATGTTCAGTTCAGTTAATTGTCTCTATGTTGAAAAAACTAACCCATAGACTGAATAATGTTTAGCAAGAATTAACCCATAACTATATAAACAAATCTAAAGACACACACGACTCCAAACATGACTCATAAAGTTGGGGGAGGGGGATTTCATTGTTTTTTAAAGTTCAAAAGGGTGACAAAGGAAAAGGCGCAAGCCAATTAGATGCCCTGTCCAATTAACACTTAACACTGTCGAGGTGTGTGCATTTTTCAGCATGACACACCATCATCCCAGGCTGTCTGTGAGTTACTCTGACAGAGAGCATGACACACTGCCCATTGTTGAACATTACAGCAGCTCTATATAAAACTGCTACAGTGCTTTGCCACTAGCTACCACTAAATACTTTAACAATGGTTACATATTGTTCCACTGTGGACTTTACATAAAAAAAGTAAAATATATATAGATATAGACAAATAAAAACAGAAGAGAGGCAAAATACAAATCTTTACAAAGATTTAAGATGTGTCACGTTAAGTGTGGCCATATTGTGCAATGATTTGTCATAATAATGACAGAAGAATTTGTGTAAGAATGCAGGATGGACAGTTCAAGGTATATAGATTCAGAGAAATTGAGAGAGAGAGAAAAGGAGAGAGAGAGAGAGAGGACAAGAGGGCATTGCTTTCATTCGCTGCGTGGTAGCTTGACAAATGTTAGCATGAGCCTCTAAAGCGCTGTGACAACCGCCTGCTGAGAGCACAGTCTTGCTAATGTGTCCTGGCATGCCAGCCCCGTAATCACACATTTACATATGCAATGACCTACATTTGCATGTCAGATCGCACACTGTCCGGCATGATTAACAGTGGGCACCTCCCCATGTGGAGTCGCCCTGGGTGGCAGCAGAGGCCGTGCGAGGGCGGAAGAGAGGGCTGGAGGGAGGGCGGCTTTTTTGGCAGCCAAGGGGCCGGGCTGCCAGGCAGGATTATGTCAGCCAGCGGCCCCGGCATTAGACACTTCATTAGAGCTAATCTGTTTAGCAGTGGGCAGTGTATGTAAACTTCACAGGCCATTTGCGGCACCTCTTCGCCCCCTGGCCTGGCCTTCAAAGGGCAGCCAGGCCAAAGCTGACTGACAGGCCGTCTCATCTGCCGCACACGGGTGTCACACAATCAGGAGCTCCCAGCTGAAACACAAAGCCCCAACACACACACACATATAAAGGAAAGTCACAGAGGAACAACCCTGAATGACGCAGAGGTCAGTGCCTGAACAAAACTGGGAGGAGGGGGTTACACAGACTACTGCTTGCAAGGATCTAAATTTGATTTTTGTCAACGTTTAAATAAGGTGGTAGAACCCAAAGGTGAAAGGTTGCCTAGTGGACCTTTCAGAAGAACAGGTCTTGCGTAAGCATGGCACAAATGCTGCAAAAGGAACATGTTTGATTCTTTCTTGGGGTGTCCCTAATTGATCATAAAATGATTCAGAAAACAAAGCTACATTTACCTTAAATCAGTTTATCACTTTTTTCTTCAATTTCTCTACCATTGGTCAGTATAAATGGCTGTATCAATATGAGGTCACATTTCAAATGTCACGCCAGGCAGATACTATAAATAAAGGCTGAGACAAAGAAACAATTAGTGTTAGGCCCATTGATTATTGTCATCTCTTTCTATATTCTGACCTTCATAATATAGACTTTCTACATCTTTTTCTTGACTTACATTTCTGTGCTGTAACATGCAGTGTGCTTACACTTTTCACTCACGTCATTCTGGTTGGTGATGGGGACAAGCTGCAGGGGATGGAGATTAAGTGGCAGCCGTGCAAGGTATTATGGGTAACGTCTGTGAGGGACAGCGTGTCTTGGGTATAAAGGTGACATACAACCGCCATGGGCTACTCACTAGCAGGGGGATTGAAAGAGAGAGAGAGAGGGAAAAGCAGAGCGAGAGACAGAGAGAGAGCAGAGAGACAGCTCATCGGTGGAAGTGTGATATGGGCTGCCCAATAATGACACCATTGCCAAACACAGCTGACAAGACACATGGAGAGTGGAAGAGGGAATGCGGAAGACAGGGAGAGAGAGTGAAGAAGGGAAGACAAGCAGCAGAGGGGAGAGGGTGTGATGTGACAGCCCAGCAGTGCCAACGGCTGCCACAGAAAGGCCAGCGGCGGCAGAGAGGTGCTGTCTCCCATGGAGAGAGACAGGGAGGGATGCAGAAACAGAGAAACTCAGGACACGTCCACACCAAGCTGGCTAAATTAAAAAACGCATTTCTCCACTTTTGCCCACTGAGCCAGTATTTAGAAACCTGAAAAAGCTTTTTAAAAATTTTTCTACAGATAGGGACAATTAGCTAACAGTATTAAAATTACAGAAATGAGGAGAGGGGAAAAAAAGGAATTTACTCACAACAAGAGTCTTAAGACAGACACAAACCAGGGCTGATGCCATTCGTGGTCAGTGCCTTAAACCCTAAGGCCACCAGGGCGCCCTATGATCAGTCACTTTAAATTTCATACAGTACCCTAGAAAATACTGATCACCTTGTTAATAGCGTTTATGACTCATGATAAAAACACTCTTTTCTGCTTGTGGAGTTGTTGGCCAACAAAAACTGAAAATTGTATTTGATTAATTGTATATTTTAGAGCTCAGAACAGAGGTTTAACCAGCCCAAACCCCTTCTAAATAACTGCACTGTGTCTTTCCCACTGCTATCCAGATCCTGAAACAGGATGAAGAAGATAAGATTTTGTCATTTGTTTTGTTTTCTCATCGTTCAAACATTATATTAGGGACAGGGATCTCTGTGAAGACTACCTCATTCTAGTGTGGACACAGTGTTTAGAAAATAAGTCAGATTACAGTGGATTTAGCCTTCAAGAGAGACAGGGAGGGATACAAGAAGAGACAGTGCAACTGGCAGGCAAGGGGCCCGCTCCCACCCTCACCAGTCACCTGCCCCCTTGAGCACCGCACCATGCAATATTCATCCTCAGCCAGTCAGTGAGCCAGCCAGGCAGTCAAACCGGTAGGATACACCCCAAAGGTGCTTCTCGTTCTTCTCCTCTCAATCCGCTCAACAACCGCACCACCTTGTCTGAGCTCTTACAGACAGATCCGTGTCTGTCAAACTCTGCAGTGACTATAAAATCTGATCTGAGGGGGCCTCATCACCAACCCTCCCACTCACTCAAAGAGCAAATGCTCCATTAAAAATGCACATCTTACCAGCTCATCTCGTTTACCTAATGCATATGCATTATACCTCCAGGACCAAGAGAAATGATATTGCAAGCGATACAGAATATCCTTCATCAGATATACAATTCAGATTTCTTCAGGAGGAGGCTGGTGGGGTTTTTCCCCTGTGCTACCAACCTTGGAAAAGTGTGAAACAGACACAGGACTTGTTGAAAGACACCCATCTGGATGCTGGTTAGACAGCCATCTACATACTTTAACAGGCTCTCTCCTTCTCCTTCTCTCACTAAATGTGAAATCAGTTCAGATGTGCTCGGTGAGAGTGAAAAAACATGATGCAACATAGAAAGTTCACTGTGCTACCAATAACCTAAGCACAAAAAGTGGGCCAGAATGAACACTGATGTAAACTGCTGGAAATAGATTGAAAAACAGAAAGAGAAATCATTAAGCCCAAACAATAGCATGCAATCAACAGTTGGAAGATCAGTGGAATCCAGCGTCTGAGCGTGTATGCGTGTCGGGGGGTTACTGCATAAGTAAAATTAATCATTAGAGCTTTTATCTGACTTTCTACTGTGTGCAACCCAATTATCCCTAATTTTGCAATTACACATCTTAGAATAAATTAATCCCCTTGGCAATTCCAGTGTTAATGTTGCAGTGCCCTTGCATACAGAAGAAAAACAACAACTGAGATTACATGCCTATTTTTAGTGTTTCTTTAAAAAAAACAAATTTACTCCGGGGCATATGGATGATTCTCTTTGTTTAAAGTATTTTCAATAGTTATGGAGGCAAAAACATCCTTCTGGAAAGAAATCAATGAGCCTGATGTTGGAGGGCGGTATTAAAATCCAACAATGACTAGATCTGCACAGAGCAAACCTGAGTTGTATCGAACCAAGAGACGCATACAGGGAGGCCAAACTCTGCCAGCCTCCAGAGCTGTGATCAATAGAAAGAACTCAACATTCATCCACTGCTGTCTATCTCACACACCGGCTACAGTGGTCTGAAGGATGCTCGGACTGGGAAGCACATCTTGATTGACTTGAAAAGGTAATGCAGAATATTTACAGTTCAAAATGTGAAGGAGGTGGGATCATGAGCTTGCAATGTATGAATAAACGGGCTGTATGGTCGTAAATTATTAAATACTTTCCCCCTGTCAAGTAATCTACAGTTTACAATTTTTAAATTGAAATTTTAAATTAATTACTCATTATATTAATCGCATAAAATGTGACATGACCGTAATAAAGGATTTACTGAATAAAAACTAGTGGTGGGCCGTTATCGGCGTTAACGTGCTGCGTTAACGTGAGACTCTTATCGGGCGATAAAAAAAATATTGCCGTTAATCTATTCTCAAAGTTGGGTTGGGAGCTGGGTCTATACTACGCAAGCTATGATGACTTTCACCTTCATATTTTAGCGCAGATGTATACCTAGCCAAATTGCACTGTAGGGGCGAGTACAAGTCTTCGAACCTGTGTATGCCTACTGTGAAATTACGACATCAAACGTGACGTGCTAACATGGATGCAGCTGTTGCTGCGTTCCATTTACTTCGGAGGTCGGAGCTGGGAATGACGT
>JAPMOB010209727.1:0-11830 GCA_029875015.1 Lepomis gibbosus
TACAGTTTTTTTATTTTTATTGTCTAACAGCTACCACCAGCATGTCTTTCACTCCGCTGCATACTGCGCGTATCCGCAGTGTAATCCCGTAAACAATCCTGCGGTTAGATAGCGATAAAATGTTAACAGCTACAGCAGCGAGGTCTGACGTCTGCTAATTCAGGGCGAGCTCCGGTCAGAGCCAATTAGAAGCATGATGTGGGTGGGGAAAAACTGTCTCCTGTGTGTATGGGGAAAGGGGAGGGACAGAGAGAGAACAGGCTAGAGAAACTCCTACGTTGACAACTAATGGAGCTGGGATCAAGCCCAAATAAGCAACTAAACTTTAGAAACAAGCCCAAAAAAACGCGACCCGCGACTACCAATATTTGTAAGCGACTTTACAGAAAAACAAGCCCAAAGTCGCTTAAAATAAGCGGACTTGGCAACACTGGCTGCAGTAGGCTGAGATCACTTGATTGTTTTCTTTTGTGGTGCAGCACTGTTGTTAATAGAGGAGCTGCAGAGCTCCCTCTGGTGGGCAAACTATGCAACACTCAGTAGTCATACATCTGTTGTTAAACGCTGATGCCGATTAAATGCTCATATCGGCTGATAATATTGGCCGGCCGATATATCAGTCAGGTTCTAGTTCTTTTGCTGAATCTTTTTTTTAATGCTACAACACACAGGCACAGATCAACACTTCAAATCGGACTCATTCACTTGGATACATGAATGACCTCTGTCTTCCAAGTGGCAATCAACATCATCACAAGGCTATAGTGTGCCATTTGTGTCTTTCTCTGTGTCTTGGCTCTCACTCTCATTACCTGGACTCCAAAGCACTGGCCGCTCATAGCCTAATGAGCCTGACAACCAGTTGGCCTTTCCTGCATTTATCTGAATGAAATATATACTTGTTTGGTATAAGCAGCTGCACAAGATTGAGCCTGGCTGCTTTTCCATTGATTAATAGTTATATATAAATATTGGCGGCCCGAGATTATGATGATGATCATTACTATGTGAGTTGCCATAGTTGCCTCCTTTTTCTTATCTACAGTCCATGCCTTGTACAACCAGCCGTTTTCATGGTGTTTTTAGGACAGATGATGTAAAACTCCCTCAGGAAACAGGGGAGAAAGGCTTAAATGACTTTGTGGCAGCAGGCAGTCAGAATGGATGGGGGCAACATTGCGTTGGTCACAAGCTTGCAGTAAGAAAATCTAATTGCATTGCAACACCCATTACCTATAGGGCTTTGCTCAGTGCTGTGCCCACTTCTCCCGCGAGGGTGTCCTTAATTCACTAGGGTCCCATAGCGCAACTGTGGGTGGGAGCTGCAAAACAGAAAATGATGGTATAAGTAACTTGACTTTGAAAAAGAACAAGGAATAACACACTTTAATAGCATAGACACAAGCAGAGCACAGTGTGTGGTGGGGCAAGATTGCACTGCAGATGTTTTTTTATGAAAGAGGAATTTTTGGGCTTACTTGCAAATGAATCCTGATTTATTAATGGTGAAGTAATGAAGGCATCCGACTTTGCTATTAAATTATTTTTGTTAAACTGCTGTACTGGGTATGGTTATAATAACACTGGATCAAGTGATTATGTGTTATGGGTGGCTCGTAGTGATAAACCTAAAGAAAACCCTCACTGGACAGTTGAACAAATTCTTTTTGTTTTTAAGCCCACAACTTTACTGTTTTGTTTAGTTTCATCATTCTCTGATAGTGCAGAGTGGCTCCTAGTGATAGTCACCCCTAGCTAGCTGGCTTTTTTTAAAAGTGAAAAGCACTACACGCTGCCTGCTGTGGACCCAAACGCCATACTGACAAAGTAAACAACTCGCTGGTAAACATAGTGAAGCTTTATAAGCAACTGATATTTCCCCCAGGAGTGTGCGAAAACCATTAAAGAGCTAAAAGAGGAGTGACTATTGGACTTACATTTATCATTTGGCCAGAAACTCGACTCTGAATTAATGCTAATGTTCCTCCTTATTTGCTCAATGTCTATATAAGCCTAACATATTAGCCATAACAACTTTATAAGGTGATCATTTGTTGTGATTACAGCTTGTTGCGCCGCTCCCAAGTTGCCAAAAAATCAATTTCTGCAGCGTTGTGGAGGAAATGACCTCCTTATAGGTGAATTCAAACAAAGCTTAAGTAAAAATGAAAAAGGCTGGTTGGTGTAACAGTGTAAGAGTTACATTTCCTCGAAGGCATAGTTATCAGGGCTGATAATGTCTCATTTTGATGAAATAGCTCATGAGCCAAAAGAGCCCATATGTGAACAGAGCTGGAGGCAGTTAGCTATGCTGTCATACCATACATGTAACAAATGTGTCATAGCCATTGTGTTTTTCTATTTGTTTCTTGCCCTCATTGCTTCGTTAGTGACACTTTCCACAGCAAACTGAGCTGGTTTAAGAGATGTGAATCATGGAACCTGGAGGCAATATTGCCTTTTTTCACTTGGATTTGAACACTTCTTTTCCTAGGGTAGACAGCTATTCTCATTCTCCCTCATGCCATTTTGTCTAACTGACAAAATATGTGTGCAAATATTTCAAAATATTAAGTATACAGCATGTGTCTCCAAGAAGCTTGATTTTCAGTTTTCCTGCTGTTTACCTTTTCACCGATCCAGACTGCGATGGACCAGCTGCACATGCACTTCACCCAGGCCATCCACAACACAGTGTTCCAAGTGGTGCTGGGATATGTGGAGCTGTGTGCCGGCAACGCTGATACCAAGTTCCAGAAGATGCAGTACAGGGACCTGTGCACAGTAAGGAGATGAGTGTGTATGTTGGTTTGTGTGTGTGTGGTGGTCAATTTATTCCACCAATGTTCATCCATTCTGTGTGTAATTTAACAGCTTTTTGGCCAGAAAAGGTTCAGTCTGCTTTGTTTGATGCCAGTATGAAGACTAACTGCTTCTTTAGTCAGTTAAGTGAACATTTGAATGAAAAATACTACCTGCAAAAGTGCTGAAAGGACAAATGACATACTGCTTGGCTCACACACTTTGATACTCACGTTAATCCTCTAGCTTTCTTATAGCCTTATAACCAAGCGAAAAATGCCTAATTTCATGACAAGGGATTCAGATTCTCCATAATACAGTGAAATGAAGGAGGGGCGGAAAGCGTGGAGAAAGTGATTGAGTAATACAATACAGAACCAATGCTCTGCAGCAGCACTTTTGACTGGGCTCTGCATAGTGGCCTGCCTGCCTTAATTCCCTCTCTGTAAAATATATCCCATTTGCATGGCCAGCAAGCCATATCTTGGCCAGTTCATCTTAAACTTACTGGGAGTGAGTTTTTTCCCCCTTAGTGTGGATATTGTGTGGAGGGGTAAATATGGTATAGGTTAAGGTTAAGGAACGAGGACCACAGTGGAAATAAGTTTGTAACTTCTTGTGTTACCCTCGACAGTTCTGATAAATGTATATTGTCACTGTGATGGCAACTTTTTATGCATTTCTTTGTGTTACTGTCCAATCAAATCAAATCAAGGTTCTCCCTGCCTGATTGGAGGGTGCAGTTTGTTTTTTTACAGTCACTCCTGATAAGCTGTAGTTTTGTCCTCCCAGATGCTCCACTTCTGGCCTTGCTGTTTGACAGCACAGCTTTTACAAGGGGCACTGCTCTCTGTCCTCATATCTCCAATGCCCTGCCCTTTACCTCCTACCTTTATGCTACCTTTCCTCCTCTTCGCTTCTCATCTCGTCTTTACCGGCTTCTTTTTTTTCTCTGTTTTTGCATGTTTTCCTAACCCAGTAGGTAAGTGGCATGTAAGAAGGAATATTAAATTTATAAAGGCTGTGGGTTCCAATCCTTGGGGGTAGGGGTGGGGGGGTTGTTTTTTTCTGTGGACCTAACTGTTTACTAGAAATCTATGTCCTGGATCCCCTGAAATACTGTGTGCATGAAACTGTACGGTAGTTACAGACATGTCCTAATATTACCTTGTGTTTGATTGATACTCTGTCAGCATGCTTTGTTGCCTGGATGATCCCACTCATAAAACAAAAACACACACATATACTGTACTCTTTTCTGTACCAATTTAAGATTGATGGGATGTGTTGTTACACTCTCGGATGTGTGATCATGATTGATGGAGCAGCTCATACACACACAGGCGTGCACTCAAAGAAGTATGTGAACACCCCCACACAGTTCATTTGTTTGGTTGACAGCATTTTCAGCCTGTCTATAGAAATGTTTATGGGGAGATCAAGTGTTTTTGCTTTTTTATCTCATTTTTTTATTGTACTTATGTATCTGCCTTTAAAACGTCAAAAGGAGAAATAACCTAAGTAGCCATGTGAATTAAATGTCTAGTTTATGCGGTGCACACAAACTGGTTTTGAAGAGATGCTTAAAGTCTTAAGATGGGATTGAAAGCGTATTTGAAATGTCCTACAGTCCTATCCTCTTGGAGGTTGTTTCGTAAAGAGGCGCATTGACTTGTTTCTTTGGTCTCTGACTAGTATAACAAATATACCTGTGACAAGTTCTGGTTCAAAAGAACACACCGGATAAAAAACTGTGTTTGGGGAAATCAGATAAGCAATAATCTCTGCTTTTTCAACAAATACCGTTGATTTGCTCTTGAGCAAGGTTTTGGCCCCTCACCTGCTCCAGTGGTACTGCTTAGTAGAGAATGTCTTAATGTCATGGAACTGTATAACTAGGAAACCTGGTGTTTGTGGAAATGCAAACGTATTCAGCAGCTGCTCCCCTGATAAATAAAGGTTAAAAAAATGTTAGAACCACATTAGACCCTCTGAACTTGCCTCTTAGTTATACAACTTAAAATTCAAGGGAAACGGGAACACTCAGAAAGGTCAGTTCTGATTGTGAGGGGATCTTATTAATTTTACATCAACATCTCATCATTATTGGCCAGCCTCACTCCTTATAAATCCCCCTGTCTGTCTGACTTTTTCTCCTGATGGAAATAAGATCGTTCATTTCCAGAATCATAGGAGGTTCTCACAGGGGAGGAGGTGACTGTAAAAGCTAGACTATATACCGTACTGCATGCCAACACTTTGATTATTTATTCAACTTTTCATACTGTTTATACGGTTATAGTTATATTAATGCTATCATCCAGCCAATGGGTGGCTTTCTTGACAAAAAATACCAGCAAATGGAAAAACTGTTTCTGATAATTTTGCGAAGTCATATTGTAGGGGGTAATGCACATGTCAGCCTCTAGAAGCTGTTAATGGGGCTTTAGCCTTTTAGTATTGTTTTTTTATCCATGTTATACAAAACCATTAGCTCTTCTAATGACAGAGAAATCATCCCAACAATATCAAACAACTACTCATCAGTAACCCACGGTGATCCATCCCACTCTTATTGTGCAGTGTCCCATTATTTTGATATAGGCAGACCTTTAGTGCAGTTGTATTTCTAAAAGGTGGAGCATTTTGCGAGGCTGCAGAGTGGATGCAGACACTGTTACTTTTGCATGTTAAGCAGTACCATGATCTTTTTTATGTTAAGTTAACTGTGGTTGCAGATAGTTTAATTTCAGAATAAAACTAATCTACTGCGAAACATTGTGCATCTCATCATCCCAGCTCGTTTGGATGGAATCTTGTCTCCTATAGTTTGTTGTCATTAATTCTGTCATAGTAGTTTAAGACATTTAAAGACGGCTGTTTATCATAAAAAGGGTTTTTTGTTCCCCCGAAGGAATATTTTGTTTGATTTTTTTACTTTTTAAGACCAGGATAACACATACTTTATATTTTATCTCTTGGGTTTCTTGGATCATTCTTGTGTGTTTCAGGAGAGTCTGGGCTTTGAATAGATAATGTCTCACTCTGAATCCCATGGATAATTTGTCAATGCCTTTGAAAAAGTTTATATGTGCAGTGAACCTTGTTGTAGCAAGATATTATGATGATGCATGTTAAACTACAACTTGAAACGAGAGCAGATATATAAAAACATGTTCCTGTGTAATATCTCAATCTCATAACCCATTCTCTAATCTGGATTTAAGCTGCTTAAAGAACTGAAACAACTGCATGGAAAGTGATGATGATTAAAAGGAATTTGCCTTAAACTATTGTTATACCAATATTATTCTTAAAAAGCTAAGACCTTGGCTTTGTAGTAGCATCAGTAAGTGGATGATTTATTTGTTTATTTAACAGGGACAGTGCCTCGCTTCTATTAGCTAATTTGCATCTGTAGTCCCCAGGCTAGAAACAGAGAATAACATGACTTTTAAGAAAATTTACACTGTAGTATAAAAACACAATTACAAGAGCACTAAAGTTTCGGTCCTAACTGAGTGACAGAATGCAACCAGAAGGGCAATCCAGTTTCTTTACTCTTTAAGGGTGTGCCACAGGGTTCTGTATTGGGTCCTTTGCTCTTTACCTTTGTTTTTCAGTTTTATGCAGATGATACCAATATATAAACTGTATGTCACTTTCAATTGCTGAGGCCTTTATTAACTTACAGACTAATTTTATACCATCCAGAATGCTACTAATGATCTGTAACTTGTCCTTCACCTTACACAATAATTTCATGTCCAGTAGATTAAATCAGGAGAAACAGGGTGCCGATAAGATTTTTGTTTACATAGTAATTTCAAGAGATTTTTCTGATTACGTAGGAACCTACTGCACCTAAGTGCCTAGACGTGTTGTTAAAATTGTGACAAATATGTTGGCTCAAAGTTAAATCAGACTCTTTATACAGACTTGTGCACCAAGTTGTGTTTAAGAGTGTGTGTGAGAGATTCCTTTGGACTCCTTTCTTTAGGACGGTGTACTGTACTTTGCTTCTTTGCTGGCACAGCAGGTCTACAGATTGCTGACTATGTTTTTGATGCCTTACAGGTTAATCTGTTTGTTTATTCTTTTTTGAAAGGAAGGGGGGTTTATTGTATTTTCCTAAAGAAAGTGAATCAGCTAAATCAAGGGTGTCTGCAGTCTCTTGCACAACTCTTTTTGTAAAATACTGTATGTTTCTGGATACTCCTCCACATTCCCACACACAATTGAAAAGTCTTTTCAAAACCTCCCTGACACAGCTTGACATGTGTCGTGTGCATAATGATGGGCAACCGTCTTCAGAAAATAACCGTTCCAAACTAGAGCCCAAGCCTGCCTCCTCCATACTCTCATTACTGTACTTATGAAAAGGCTGTGTCCAGGAAAACATTTTTATCAGCTTAGGTAGCTGAGATTACTTCTTCTCATCATAACTCACTGAAGAGCTTAACCCCCACACACAGTCACACCACTTAGTACCACATCGTGTCCCCTCACCCCAGTTGCCTGGCAACATGCTGCTGTGATACGGTTGGCTGGTGAAGAACACCGAATGTCAAAATGTGAACATTGTTTTGTCAGAACTGGTCCATGAGCTTACCCCTTTGACCAGTGGTGCTGGAGTCTGTTTGTATGTTTCTCTCTAATTATTTATTTCAGGTTGGTCTCTCCTAAGCACTCAATTATCTTCTGTGACCGTACATGGAAATTGTCATTCTAGATTCAACAAATTAGTTAAGTGTACTGTTCACCACTGTGAACAGTACACTTAACTGTGTGTTTCTGAGGTCAGAGCGGTGTAAGGGTTTGTTGTTGAAATGTTAATTTGGAGAAGCATTCCCACTGTTTATAGTTATACAAACATCCTCAATATGGAAATAGTGATTAATGTCCATTGCAGCAAATGTATTATAAACCTCTTTAGTTTGAGTGCAGTTAAAGCTAATTTAAATGAGGATTTATTACACTTGTGAGAGCATAATTGACTGTCCTCATTGGAGGTTTTGCAGGGCACGTTGCTTTAATGTGCTATTCAGAATGGACTAACAGTCTGATGGGTTATTAACAATTAAATGTGTTTGAAAACATCACTTACCTCCAGTATTCAGTGCTTTCAAATAGTATATTACATTACCAACTTTCTTAATTTTAATTTGAAGAGCTAGAAATGTTTGATTACCCGAGAAACTGTTCAGTGTAGTGATATGTTACATTTTTTAGAAATGACTGTTGAATTACAGGCCATCTTGAACAACAGTGCTCGACAGCCTGTTTGGAATTTGGCTGCCTTGGGCAACAGCTCTGTCATTAACATCATTGAGATAGAGGCCATTATATGAAAATTTCTTGCTGAGGGCTCACAGTCGTGAATCTACTTCAGATGTCTCCCTAGCAAATGTTCTGCTGAGAGATTGTCCTGGCAAATGGTGGTTTGTCACTCAGGGACTCAGACATGCCAGAGGAAAAAGCCAGAATAAGATGTGGGACTTTACTCATGTTTTTTTTTTGACACAGTTGGGGTCTGTATTGCAATGCACCATTTTCTCTGTCAGCCATAACCAGTGTGTAAGGCTTGTGGTGTGTAATTTACAATGCTTTTGTGAAAGATAGCAGGGATCTCCAAACGTTTATTTATTACCGTGGTTTAAACAAAGTAAAGTGTGGGTGCTGTCGACAGCACTGTTTCATCTGGCAGTGATTAATTGGTCACTGAGCATGTTGATAGGTGAGTTGTTCTGTAGAGCCTTGAACTGTGTCTGTGGCTACTATTGTGCCATCTGCACTTTTTTTAGGTGAGCCAAATTTTCATTTAACACAAGCATTTGTCCAGGCTGCCTGGCCTCCTACAAGGTCAGAATCGGACGTGTTCATCTGTTGGATGTGTGCAAGAAAAACAGCAGTGTGCATTATCCTTTAGGTACTTTCTGTTTCGGATTTAGCACCATTGTAAGAATTCACAAAGCTCTATGCAGGAGTTGCAGTTAGTCCATGGATAAACTCATATTGTCAGATATATAGGTATTTAGATAATTATGTATTTATTTATTTATTTATATAAAAAAACACAGGTCAGCATTAGAATTCTCTTTAAAGACATACTTACATAAGGCATGTTGCTGTCAAAATTATCAGTGATATACTCTTTTCACTTGTAAATGAACACATATTACTCCCATGTACTGTATATCATGCAGAAATAATAAAGTTGCCATTTTATGAAAGCAGTAACTCACTTTCGGCCCAGTTACGTGATCATTACATCATTGCTGATGGATTACTCTCTGATTCACAGACAGTGACTGGTTTTCCAGCTGCATATACATTTTATATATCTACAGTACTGGGCTTGTTATACAGCCCTAACTTAGATATTATATTAAAGAGCCACACAAAAACAAAATCTCATATATGAGTTTATGTATGTGTATGAACTTGACACAAGTGTTGTTTCCATGACAACCATCAGTACATTGTTATCCTGAGAGGGACTAACACTGTGAGATCCATTTCCTTTTTTACATCACTGCTAAAAGGATAGTTCTTCTCTCTTTTTAACCCAAATGCAATTGAGAATTGTCATCTGTGCATGTTAATTTTGAACTGAAGTTGTCATGTCATATAGTATAATAGTCTAACAAATGTGCACATCAAATATTTTTAAATCTGTATTTTAGTAAGACACCCTCTTAATAACATCCTTATTTAAAACAGTCCTATAATACAATAATTAGCTCTACATAAGATGAAACTGTTCCTTTTGACACAGAAAATAGATTTTTTCCGAAACATTGCGTTGAATGATGAGTCTAAGCAGGCTTTAATTAGATGTAACCATAGACGACAACTTATTTTTTGTCTCTTGGTGGTGAATCTTGAAATGTATTTTAAAGTAGTCCAGCACTGTTCTTTATAACTCAGAAGTATTTTTTTCCAAAATAGAAGCACATAAGAGCTATTTGACACATAAAGCAATATAACAATATGACAAGGAATTCAAGTACTGTGTAAAAAAGAGCAACAGTGACCTTGTTTTCATCGCTTCTCTGTTGGCAGCATATTACCCTGGACAGCTACATTCCTTGCCTGACAGATCTATGCAAGGCTTTGTGGGAGGTGATGCTGAGCTACCACCGTACCATGCTGTGGCACGAGGAGCATGACAAACAGGAGACCACACCCACTCCAGGTAAGAGACAGCTATTAAATCCTATGACCTTTTGTAATTTTTCAGAACCAATTTATATTCAGTAGCGCTACTCTATTTGTTCTGACCTGCCAAAAGGCAGCAACAAGGCGCACAGTTCCACGTAGAAGCATCATATCTTGGTGCCATTAAAGATTCAGAAATGAAAAATACAGTGACCACCCTTCAGACATAGCAGATCCCTTAGAGGGAGCACATGACTTGTACGCCTTCTGTCTTGCACAAGCTAATATTTGGTACCTCAAACTCTCCTTCCTTTTTTATCATTTTAAATCTCTATAGTCTTTGTTTATCCGCTATTTTCTCTCTCTAGTGTTTCCATTTAGATCTGCTCACAAAACATCAATTCTGGTCCCTGTACCAGAATCTGGAAAAGGTTATAGAAATACAATTTGAAATACACTTACATATATTTTAATAAATCCCATACAACAAGTAACCCTTACCTATTGCACCATTACAAATTTACATTTTTTATTTAGCTATACATTTGAAATGTCAGAGTCATCCATCTCTGCTACCTGATCCAGAACTGGTTGCCAAATGGTGTAAAAGTTGAAGGCAGGGTCAGATGATTTATAAGACCTCTAATCCATAGATTGAAAGTTGGAGGAAATCTCCATTTAAATCTTTCCATTTAAGCAGTATAAGTCTCCCAGCCAGGACCCTTGCAAAGGCTATCATGTTTTGCCGCATTGGTTGAGACAGAGATTTCCTGGCTGTTTGATAAGCATACACTATTAGCAGCTTTATAGCTCACAGAAAGGAATGATTGAACCCTGGTCTATGAAAAGAGAGTATTGAATGTGTGCTGGTGCTTCAGTGCAGCACACAGTGTAGTGATACATTTACTGAAGTGGCACATATCTTTCAGCATTTACTAAGGAAAGTTTATTTTATTATAAATCTAATTATTTTTATATTTTTACTGTTTTCAGTCCAAAGTCCACTGAATGAGTCAACAGTGGTAAATCACTTTTGATTACATTGCCATTTGTACACCTCTCTGCAACAAAACAAAGAGATGTGTATTATGATTGGAATTGTTGGGCTTCTGTAAATAACTTCAGAGTATGGTCTAGACCTGCTCTTTATGAAAAGCGCTGTGAGATAACTGTTGTTGTGATTTGGCGCTATATAAATAAAATTGAATTGAATATTATAGTTTTACAGTACAGTAGCTCCAGTAGTTACAGCAGCTCTGTGGTGAAATAATACAGTGTTTTGTATGTCATTTTTGTAGAATTATCAAATTTAAATTGATTTTTACAGGCTGTCATAATTGCATGAATTTAAATGATGTGTACACATTGTTGAATTTACATTGCAGAATTAATATGACCCAGTTGTGTGGCTTTACAGATATGCCAAGTTGATCAACCGTGAATTAATTTTTTCTTACAGAAATGTGACATGCATGATTTTGAGTGTCATCTGTTTCCATGCGAACACAAACAGGACACTTAGCTGTGTCCAATGTGGTACCGTTTACAGATAACCTGCTACAAATATGTAATCTTTGATGTAAGTTACATTATTTACACACATGGAATTGTTTTTTTAAATCTTTTCTCCAGTGACATTCTTACTGAGCCCCTAAGGGGACATGCGTTAAAAACAAATAAAAATAGAATTTTCGTGCGCACAAGAAAGTATCTGGTGCTCACCAGAAAGTATCCGGTGCTCACCAGAAAGTATCTGGTGCTCACCAGAAAGTATCCGGTGCTCACCAGAAAGTATCCGGTGCTCACCGGAAAGTATCCGGTGCTCACCGGAAAGTATCCGGTGCTCACCGGAAAGTATCCGGTGCTC
>JAPMOB010209728.1:0-15000 GCA_029875015.1 Lepomis gibbosus
ATGCCGGAGAGGGGCTCTAGTAGTGAAACTAAACATTTAATCTTTATTTAAATCTGTCAAAACAACATAATATTTTGTTTAAGTTTTAATCTGTGGACTTCCTGATCCAAACCATCTATTTCTTGCCGTATTCCATCAGTCCCTGCCATGAAGTCCTGGGTGCGGCCTCCTGAAGCTTGAATAATTGGGGGCGTTTCATTCAAATTCAAATGTTTTCAGCCGCCGCATTTATCAACACCAGTTGGTACGTACACCTGAAATGGCAGGGTACACTCTCTGATAAATCAGGCGCTGAGAACAGTGTAAGCATAATCTCACGCACAAAAATACGCCCGTTTCTACGCAAGAATGATAAATGAGGGCCAATGAGAGCACGAGTGTAGGTTACCCATCAATTAAGGTTCAAAACTAAAAAAGTAAAAATTCACTGATGAACATTTTGGCATTTTGAGAGAGAAAATGCATGAAACTCAACATTTTTTTTATCAAACACCAATTATAACTTGGAAAGATCTTTTCTACAGTTTAAAGCTCAAATGGAGTCTGTACCTGCACATATCCCGGAGCAGTAAGCTCTTTTAGTTGAGTAGGTTGGAAGAAAGTTGAGTTTCTACTCCCATAGGAACCAATTTGTTTTAAAATGCATAAAAATATGAATATAAATCAACCATTACAGATATCAGCAATAAACTGTGTTTAAAAAGTTAAACACAGTTTGTAGGACAAACTGTTCAGGAGAAGATAGCCGCCAAAAATGGGGATCTATAATAAATAAAGTTATAATGAAGAGAACAAAAGTGTGAGAGCTACAGCTCTTGCACTTCAGATACTAAAACACACAAAAACAATAGGGTTCCACTGCAATGCGGTTTGAACCCTGATAATTATTGATAACTATTGATGCCATCTAAACTCTAATTCAAGGGTACAGATACTTTTACTTAAGTAAATTATTTGTATACTCCTTTAAATGTTATTTATTTTTTGTTGGCTACCTTGCTGCATTTTGCTGCTGCCTGTCTTTGCCAGGGCATTCTTGTAAAATAGATTTTTAATCTCATCTCATTCAGCTAAATGAGTAAATGAATGTAAATCTAACTTTTCCTGCTTAAAAAAGGGTTATAATAATTCTTCACCCATTGGGCTATGGAGCCATTCAGGGATAGATTCTCTTGCAAAGATCTTGCAAATTCAGCTTGCAAGATAACTTTATTTGGCCATTGTGACTGCTAACCACATTGTCACATGATGTAAGAGCTACAGTTGGTGGCTGTATAATGCACCTATATGCGGGTTTGCCAACTGCCGCAGTAGAGAGTGACATAAAAACCTAGAGGAAGGTGAAATTGTAAAGAGGAGTTGTTTTTGTTTGTATGGAAGTTCCAAATTAAAAAAAACAGTAAATGTGTAATCAAAAGCTTTTCTGTTTTTTTAACCATTTGTTAATTTAATTTACAGGACAATTACTAGATCATAATATATACAGTTATTCTTATATATACACGAGATGTGATTTGGCCCTATCACCCACCCCTACTTGTAATCATACATTTCCCCAAAGAACCACTATGAAACGGTCTCTCTATGTGGCTACAAATCCACAGGACCAGATCTTCACCTTGGTTGCCAGCTTTTTCCTTTCATACGCCCCATCAACGTTCTCCTGAGAAAGCATGATGGCTTCCACAGAGTAGCTACAGAGAGCAACAATTCCAAATCACATCTCAGACTCATCCTGCTACCTGCAGTCTCTAGTGCAACTATACTGAATGTACACAGCTTTTTTCTGATTGTAATGTGCACAATCAACACACCCATACAAATGCACACACACACCATATTTAAAAATATAACACGTACCAGCTGGAGGGAACATCCCAGAGGAATCGTTTGTCAGCATCTACACTTGTAGCCAGGCCTTTAGCAGGCAGCAGCCCCATCACACGCCGACCAATCGGGTCATAACCCGAAAACTCCATACCTAACATGCACTGCTGCAGAGCAAGGTCACCTATGCAATGAACAATGGGCAGGAGAAGATAGTTTTAATTGTGAGTGCTTGAATTTTGACCTCTAATTCTATTTTTGTGTAGTCTACCTTAAAAGTGGTTAACAGTACTATTGTTTTAAGAACCAAGAAAGTACAAGATTCCTTGTGTGTCTTATACACACACACACAGTCTCTACCTGGAATAGCATCTGGTGGCAGTTTGCCGGTGGCCAGCATTATATCTCTGAAGTTGAGTGAGCTGTAGTAGACGCGACACAGTTGCACGTTGGGGTTGCTGGTCACAAAGTGGCAGAGTGGGGATGCAATCCAGCGCAGAGAAGACAAGTCACCTCGAGTCAACACATTGACATATGCCTGCTCAGTCAACTCTTCTCTTAAATCTGAAAACCACAAAACACAAAGAAATGCTTCAATGGTAGCCTTGGACATCAAAAATTCTGAAAATAAAACAAGTTATAGGCATTAAGCTGGTCTGAATAAATCCTTTGTCAAATTAACTAACTCAAATATATAGGTTGTGGTGTACAACCGCACCAGAACAGCGAAATGAGAATAAGCAATATTTTGGTACCATGACTGATGAGCTGATGCCTGAAGACGCCCCAGTGTCCGTCTCTGAACACATTCATGACCAGATCTCCCTCTACCACTGACTGCATAGACTTATGGGCCGACTGGAGGCTCGGTACTGCTGAAGACTCGTTTAGATTGGACACAAACGCACAGCTGGTGACAAGGTAGGAGAAATGACATAAAAAGGGAACACACTAAAACACAATACATGAATATAAGTGAGACCTTCATGCAAGATGGCCACTAAATGAATGTTGGTAAGAACTGTGTGAAGTCTGATGTGATAATACACAAGCATACACTGGTATTTACAACTCAAACCTGTAAACCCAAAATTTACTGTGTTCAATGCTATTAAAGTGCCCATTATGACAGGCCAAAATTCTGTTACTGTGACAACACTAGTACAGGATTGTGTATGGTGAGTGTATATAACCTACCGTATTCGGTTGCCACCTGGCTCCTGCAATAGACAGTTGACCATTCCCACAATGCCACAGTGAGGCTGAGAGGCAGTCAACCACACTGGACAGTCTGATGACTCTGCCATCATCACCTGTAGCACAGATCCAAATAGTAACCCCCAGTTATGACTAATGTCACATTTGTAAATGATGACTGAAGTCACAATGAAACTGTCTTCAACATACCTTGTAGGTTCTGATATAGGTATGACATAAACAATTGTCTACTCCTTGTTAGTTATTCAGACTTGAAAATAGTACATGGGGTCACTGTTGGATATTTCAAAAGCCAGACACACAGAAGTTTATTGAACCAACCTTAAGTGTTTCCACCCACGTGTAGTCAGTGCTGTCCACAGGTAGGAAAACGGGCTGTTTTCCCTGAGACTGACGGCGACAAAGAAAGAGGGCCGTGCCATAAAAGGATTTCCTGACTGCCACCAGGTTCAGAGAGGCCTCAGAGAACACCTTCTCCCACTCAGCCTGGCAAGAAGAGGGAGACAATACCAGCAAAACATCATCTCCCATTACACATTCAATGTGATCTTAGCATCTCAGCATGTTACTGATCACTTCATTTACTTATTTCTTTGGACTTCCAGGTTCGGGGGTGTTAAAGTTATATAGACTGAAAGAATGATGCTTTTATCAAACTGACTGTAATGGTGTATTCATACTGAAAGTGAATCCAGTGTTTCACAGGGCTTGATTTCACACAAAATCAACACAAAGATGAGAATTCACTCCGTGCTCAAGTTCAATTTTTCACCTTGAGCGAGAATTTCACACGACGCTATGTTGCAAAAGCCCATCAGTGGCGAGATTGTCCAGATGTCACTGACGGCTTCAGAGCGTTGTTTGGAGAGGACCAGGCAGAGTGGGGGAGTTAAACGCCGCTGGCCAACGAAGAGCTGCTAAACTACAGGGATGTATAGAATTGTAGAGCTCTGTGGGACCACTACTTCAAGTTCATATAAAAACCAGACAAAACTGGACATGGCTTGGAATAAAGAAAGCAAGGAAGTTGAACTATCTGGTGAGTTCAGAAAATGTGTATCTGTAACTTTATTCCAGCTATCATTGTACTTTACTGTAAACAAGTTAGTATAGTTTAGCCCGAATCAATCCGAACTCCATTCAGATAAACAAAAAACCTGTTGTCCTGCTGATTTGCTGACCAATCTGACAAAGCATAAATTCACATATTTAACAAATCGGCATCATATTTTAGTTATTTCGGCATCAGTTTGATCGGTTCATTGCAAATAAATCGCAGCAAAATATGAACTTTTAGTTCATACAGCTGTAGTTTATTTGCGTGTTTAGGAGGGTCAAACATCGCAGTAAGTGTGTCATGTTCACTGACCTGTGTGAGCAGTCCTTGCTGGCTGCTGCTCTGAGTGGTGCCAGAGAGGAATGCAACGGTTTCCCCCAGAGTCTCTCCCTTCAGCAGGGTGTGGATGAGAACAAACCCCCTTTGTTTGGCTCCAGACGCCAGATTTGCCACCAGCAGTGCAGGGTCCTCCCTTACAGGGCCCCAGGCGTGGTTACACACCACCAGGTCTGCCCCTCCTACTACACCTCCAGGAGCCGCGCCCATCAGTGGGTCCCACTGAGCAGACGTAACTGCCAGCCCCTCAAGGGTGGCCTGGTGGGGGGTAAGAAGATCCAGGTTGGTCGCTGTGGCAGTGTAATCCACACGCAGCATGGGCTGGATGTTGAGGAGGGCAACCAAGCGAGAGAAGAGCTGACCATCATTGGAGAGAGCCTGGCAGTGGTCGGAGAGGTGAAGAGGGGTGGAGACTTTAATTGATGCTTCAGTCTCAGAATATTTAGTCATTCTGCATTTAAAGGACATTTTCTGTTGGATTTTCATTTAGTTTTCAGTCTTACCTCCAGGACTTTGATCTTTCCAGGCATGCTATTTTCTATGGTCATGTCCAGGCAGTGTCTGAGGGCCTGGCTGTCTAGCAGCCCCTGCAGCAGGCTATCCTGCAGGAGACACGCCCTCTCCTTCTCTACAGTCTGTTCTAGCTCAGATCGAAGGTTCCCATTCAGCTCCAGGTTGCAAAGCAGGGCCAACAGCCGCACCAGGCCGGGCTCAGAATTTTCAGGGTTGGGTAAAGGACCGTCTGACTCCACTTGTATCCCGGGGATGGAGAGCTTGACACCATGAGGGGCCAACTTTCGCTGCAGTCTGTGGATTAAACCTGGATGGACAGAGTGGGACGAAGTGTTCAAAGGACATGTATAAGCAGATGATAACAAAAAAGAAAATGTGCTGATACTACAGTATGTGTAAACTATTATACACCACTTCAAATATTTTTAGATTTAATCCTGATTTGTTCCAGAGGGCTTCCAGCTAAAATAAGTTATTCTTAGTACAAGAGCATTACATTCATGCAGGCAGCCCTGCAGCCTCTGTGCTTTAGGGAGATCTTAATTTATTAACAGGCCAATTTCTGAGATATAGCCCATCTGTATAGGCTAATAGATTTCTCCTAAATGTTTTCACATATTTAGATTTTACGTGCCCAAAAATACGGAGCCAGGGTGGGGGTTATAAATGAAGAAAAAAAATCCTAGATGACAGTGGTAAACAAACAAACAAAACTCAGAAATACTTTTTTGGCCAAATTCAAGGCAAAATACCAAGTGCATAAGATAAAAAGTATCATATGCACTTGGTGTAATATTGGAGTGTTTGCTGAAATCATGAGTATTTCCTTATTGCTAAATCAGATTGTGAAATTTCCCACTACATGCATAATAAAGTGCAGAGTCTTGTGTGTGTGATGATGCAACCTTGTAAAGTGATGCGATGTGATTCCTTGAAAACTATTTTCAGAGAGTTTCTCTCATAAATGTATACCTATAATGTCCAAAACATTTTTTACTTCTAAATTTACTTTTTCTTTTATTATCCCAAACCCTTGCTCCCTAATTGATTACAGTGGACGTAATATAGAGTTTTAGCTTTAGATCTTAATCATATTATACATTAAAGACCAGTCCACAAAATACTACCTTTGCAGAGCCTCAGCTGCTCTGCAAGTTTCCCATTGGCTGTCAGGCACTCCATCTCCACATAGGGAACAAACACAAACTCCTCCAGGGTAGGGGGATTCTGCTGCTGCTGCCGACGGGGTGCCACAGTGGCGTGCAGACCAGAGATCTGGACTCCACCAGCAACAATGTTGTCAAGGCAACGGTTTACGTGGACATCCACAGCTACAGGAATGAGAGAAATGTTCGATGTGGAGTTCAAGACTTACAGAAGCTCAACATGTTTCTAATCATATCCAACATAAAAAAAAATCTGTACCACAGCTGTGGCTGTGCTAAAAATAGTGATAAACAGTAAAGTGTCTGTGCAGATACAGATTACAGAAAATCCATTTTAAACAGAATGACAATATTGGGATGCGTTATTGTAATTCCATTACTTTTGGCAGTAACGGCAAATGAAACTACTTACTTTCTCAAATTAAACAACACAATTATAATTACTGAAATTTAAATGGACTTAACTACTACTGTTTTGACAGCAGACAAACAGACTATTTCCCGTATTTTCTGGTTTATGATCTATTGTCATTTGACTTTATGGCAGGCAATGAATTATATCAATGCTGCCCTGTATTTTTCCATCATTGAGATCAAGGACAAAAATATAGAGGTGATTAGTGCAGCTGTGAAAACTGTATCCACATCAAAGACAAGTCATTCTAATCTTGAGAAACACCTAGCACAGTTGCTCCATCCACTACTTACTTTTCATCATTGTGATAATGGGTACAATGGCTTATGAACCAGAAATTGAGACAGTTGTCTTGTGCCACTGCAACACTAAGATAATATAGCTGTAAGTGCATTAATACAACAACTGAAGCAGATATTACACAGAGAGGAATGCAAAGGTTACTTTCCCTACTAACTGTTTAATTTTATATGCATTAGTTGGTAAAATCAATTTCTTTTGAGAGAAGTATCGAGTAACTAACTAATTACTAATTTTTAACAACTTGCACAAAACTGTTGATAATACACACCTTTCTTTCCATTAGTGTACTTGCAGACATTCGCTAGATGGACAACTGGATCAACACACACTGAGCGGATCCTGGTTGGCAAACGCAGACTACGACCCGACAGGCCAACCACGATCATCTGTAGCATGGTGTCCAAAAAGGTCACCCAGTTTCCTGTCCACTCCAGTTTCCCACTGTCTCCTGTGAACAGTAGATCACATGACAGAGGCTAATCAGCAAAAAACAATGTACAGTACCAGAGCCATAAGGTCTAGGGGATACAGAGGTCTTTTAACTACAGCTGTTTGTACTGTCTTCTGTGTTTCATCTTCGCATGATTATAAAATGAAATATAAAAAACAATCACAACTAACACAAAAACTTCAAAGGAAACACAAACACACACCACTGTTACCTGCATTGTTGGACTCTAAGATGCCTTGGAAAGCCTTCCCATAGTCATAACCACGCAGTCGCAGCTCTTTGTAGATATCATGTGCCGTAAGCCTCATTTTAGGGTCAGCTTCATCGTAGGCAGCTTGTTGACTTATCTTACTACGGAATGAATCAAGGGCTGCATCCTCCAGAATGCTCACCTTACCTGAAAATCCCACGTAAGAGTAGGACCAGGACAAACCACAACAGAGAATATAGTGCTCTTAAAGGTACTGAATGACAGATCAAATGTAAAGTGAAGTTGAATAAAGTGAAATTTTAAAGATACATAGATCACCTCAGGGTTGTCAGTGGGTGTCTGTTCAGTCAGGTACCGCAACAGCACTATTTATTTGAATATCAACAATATTTATATAAAAACGACCTACCACTGACAGCCAGGTTTCCATTCTCTGAAACCTCAAACTTGTTGGTGGCAGGCATGAGACGCACCTCCAACTGGACTGAGCCTGGCAGGAAGAGAATGGTGAAGAGAGAAGACAGACAGAGAGGCAAAAATCAGATGAACATCAAACAGGAAGTCAAACAGCTTACAGTCCATCCAAATCAAAGATGTCCAACTCTCACCCGTCTTTGGCAGGATCGTGGCCCTGTGGATAGTGACGTCCTCAAAGGTTACAGGGGTAATTTCCATGACAACCCCCAGACTTCTTAGTAAGGTACGCCAGGCCAGCACCAGGTAACCCGTCGCCGGATACAGGACACGACCATCAATGCAATGTCCAATCAGGTAGTAGTCTGTAGACTCTGGGTTTATGTCTGTTGTTAGTCAAAGAAGAGTTGGACACCAGGTACACCAAGTGTCAAATGAAATAAGAGAGCACTGCAGAGGCAGAACTGTTTATTCATTCATTTATTCAGATGTATATTTCTTACCAATCTTATAAACTGTGGCAGAACCGGTTCCTCCAGAGCCAGAGGAAAAATCCTCTACCTTGGGGACATCCCAGGTCTGGGCATGGTCCCACTGCACCAAAGGGGAAATCAGAGGGGTACCAACTGGGACAGGGTACTTCACCACTGGGCAGAGGCCATTCCCATTTACGTTGACCCTAAAGAGTGCGTTAAAAATAATTGCAAAATAAGCTATTATGAAAGTTGAAAGCTAGTATGAAACCGCTTTCTAGACTGCTAAAAGCACTCACATACTAAAGTCACTAAATGCAGACAGAGAGGCATTTACTGACCCATTCATGTAAATTTTGCCTATGTTTGAGAGGAAGAACTCAAGGTTGTTGGTGTGGCCTCTTTTCATCAAGGGGAGGATGGAACACGTGTGCTTCAGGCTACGCTTCAGGATGGCCTGTGCACAAAACAGACAAGTTGAGCAATGGAAGAGAAGATATATTTCATATTCTTGGTGGTGAAATCTGCACAGCACAAGATGCAGCGCTAATACAGAAGTGTAAAATGATGTGGTCAGAGGGCGGCTGTAGCTCAGGAGGTAGAGCGTGTTGCCTGTTAATCGGAAAGTCGGTGGTTCAATCCCCGGCTCCTCCAGGCTGCATGTCGAAGTGTCCTTGGGCAAGATACAAATTGCCCCCAGTGGCTGTTTCACCAGTGTATGAATGTATGTGAATGTTACTGTCTGTTTGAGCACTTAGGCTGAGTGTGTGAACTTCTACTATATTTTATTTGCCTTTCCTAATGGATACTGTCCCGGGCAGCCACATCACACAGTTCACCTTCCTTGAGTATGATTATCACTAATACCTTTAAGGCATCAACCGAAACAGCCCAGTATCGAGTAGTATCAGAACGGCTCCAGTACCAGTACCTTCATTCCATACCTTTTGTAACCAGATCATGCTAAAATGACTATTTGTATAATTTTGCTTGCAGCCAAACATGCGAGTATATAAAGGGAAATAAAGGGAAGGGCACGTCTTGTTTTCCTTGTGTGCATGCATCATAGGCTATGAAAAAAGTCTAGTGGACGGCAATAGGTGGCCCGCAGGCCAGAAATGGCCGCCAGCAATAATATCAGGCCCACAGCCAGATTGCTTTGAAAGTAGAAAAATAAAAAATAAATAAATTGATGGATTCTGGTGCTGAAAGGTGCCAACTCGCGTTACCTTTGAAGCGCTTCTTAAGTCTGCTCCTTAAGTCTGCTCCTTAAGTCTGCTCCTTAAGTCTGATTAGGTTTGTTTCCTTGATTATTTATATTCCTTTAGTCTGTAAGGGTCCACCAATCAAAAGAATAAAAACAGCTTTTCATAAAAATGAATCCAAGTTGTGAATCCTGTCATGTGGAAGTCCATTGCTCTCTGTCTGCTAACTTCTCTCATCCTGCACCATGTTGTTGTTTGTTAAGTTGCTGCCTTCAAAATAGAAGTGAATAAGCCATCTGTCAGAGCTAGATCAAATTAATGATGTTTGTTATGAAAAGATGAACGAGCGTTTACTTGCCAAACTTAGCGGTCGATTAACATAATCATTTACATCCTGCTGGCTGCCATCACCCATACAGTCTATGCAATCACCTTAATTTTTACAGTTGGCTAGAAAGAGGTTACAGGATTATTGTTGATTATGCAACATCACAGTTTTATTTGGTTATAACGTTGTGCTGGTTTGAGAATGGGGGATGTGTTGACTTACAGTATTTAATAAGCCGTCAATAATTACATTGCACATTACATGGTTGTGCTCTGTAAATGAAAAACAGGTTACAGTTACAGTATTCCTCATAGCTATGTTGTTTTAGCAACCTGGATTTAATGCAACAGGTGATACAACATTCGGAATAACTGCGAGAAACTTGAGACTTAACTCTAGCTCTGATGGATAACTCCATCAGAAGCCGGTCAACGGCTCAAATAATGATGTTTGCTAAACTGGTGATACACTGTGTATGTGTGCAAAAAGTGCTCAAACGGCTTCTTTTCATGAGTGTTGCAGTCTATCAACAACATGCTGAGCATACCTGCAGTAGAGCATGAGGTGCTATCTCCACCACCACAGCGTTTTCAGGCACCAGACTGAGGCCTTCCTGGAACAGCACAGGGCTCACCAAGTTGTTGACATGGTAGTCAGCTGAGCTGTACAGAGCCAGAGGAGAGTCCCATTCAGACTGAGGGATGCTGGTGCTCACCCAGCGAGCTGAACGCTGCCGCGGCATTTTTATCACCTACACAAAAGATGACATTTTATATTATTAATTAATAATCAAATATGTGCCAAAAGCATAAACCATAACTGATCTGCATTAAACTTGGTTCCTACAGTTAGAATTATGGTGTTAATAATCTGACATGCCTAGTAGCCTGGTACTGTAGGACTAGATATATAGCAGCCAAACCATTCATTATGCTGAATTTGCAGGATATAAAACAGTTAAAATCTCATGAAAACATTTCATTAATTATAAACAAGCTAATTAAATGCATGACAACATACCAAAAATGTACTATATTACTACACTAAAGACAATTGGGAATGTGCTCTGTCTTCCCTGTAGCTGTCACTGTAACAGCAGCAGTCAGAGCTTCACTGATGCCTAATGCTGAAACACAGCACAGATATTACCTTCTTCAGAGCAGCCAGCAGGGTTGGGGCGATGGAGGCCATGTAGTAGGAATGGAAAGCGACGCCAGCGCTGCGCACCTCCTTTGCAAACACTCCCTGCGCTTTTAGCTCGGAAACATATTTACTAATCGCTTCCTGATGACACAAACACACCACATCTGTCAAGACACATCACCCTGCACCTAGTAAAAAAAACTAGATGAGTAAAAGTCAATGTAACCTTGCTTTACATTAGATAATAGAGTATATGTTGTACTTGTACAACCTGACATTGGTTTTACTTTGTTTAAAGCATCGACGCATATTTTGTATTGTTACGCTATGCTAGTTAACAACTACTACTTGTGTGAAGGTCATTGTAAGTTTGTTGACCAGTTCGATTAGCTGTGTGCATCATTTTCCGCAGTAGTTTTCCAACCTGTAGTATTTAGAAAAAGCACTTGCAATATTTAAAGCCTGCTCATGAAAAGTCATGTCATGTAATTACCAAGGTTTCCCTAACTTTGCAATTTCTAGGATACAAGGTTACTAATCCTGCAACAAAAAACACATTTACAAAATCAACACAATGTGAGAAAATGGAAATTAAAACCTCCCAGACTTAAAGTTCAGAGTGGTCAGACTGTGTAAAATTCGGGTTCACAGTGTGTTAGTGGGGCTATAAAAGACAGACCTGAGGGCCGGAGATGGTGACGGTGTCCTCAGCATTGTGGCAGGCTGGGACCACTCCCTGAGGACACTGAGCCAGACATTCCTCCCAGGTCAACCCTGCAACACAGAAAGCAAGCACAAAGGTAAAACATGTGCAAAAATAAAACACAACAAAAACCAAACAAATGGAGAAAATCGGAGTTGCAGTGAAACTTAAAACTAATACTGTTGTTAGTTTGAACAGTCAAATGATTGCAGTGAGAGAAGTATGTTGGACTTAACTTTTAGTCCCCCGTCCAAAATCATCTGTTCACCAATTCCAAGGGTGTAGAATTAGGTAGGGACAGTATGCCCATGGTCTTACCAACGACAAATGAATTGTTCCTCGCAATATTTTTGATCAAAACATTTAAATATAACCAATGTTGTCTGTCAGTGTCTGGTACACAAACAGTTAACAGTCATCCTCAAATTAGCGAGACAATAAAAGAAACCAAAAGGCATCATCATTGCTTCGCATTAAAACTATCAAATGTAACTAGATGCATGGTGGTTTTATCCTAAACTAATAAACCTATAGAGAAACATATGCAGTGCACATCTAGATTAGTTACAAGTCTGAAGCCACACAAAACTGAGGCCTCTCAATAAATGATAGAATAAAAGTTTTTAAGTTTTTAAACACTTAATGTCGCACTACTCCTGCAAGGAAAAGGCTCCTGATCATTATGATAAAATGAGTCTGTCTATTAAAATAGATTTTGAATCAGATTTCAGGTTTCAATCTAATCTTTAATCCTAATAAACAGATTAATTATTCAATATTTTAATGAAACCCAAAGTAATTATTAAACAGTAAAAGCAAAAGTTGGGCGCAGTTCAGTTTGTTCGGACTGAGCTTGGAAACCGGAAGGTCGCCGGATCGAGTCCAGCACGAACCAATGCCGAAGGGTTCAGAGCAAGGCCCTGACCCCGAGCTGCGGCATACGTTGGCAGCCCACTGCTCCTAACAAGGACGGATTAAATGCAGAGAACAAATGTCTCCCCCTCCCTTTTTAGGGGATTCAAGTCCAAGTCGAGCTCGGACCACAGATATGGAGTGTGGACTGGTAGCTGGAGAGTTCACCTCCTGGGCACTGCCAAAGGTGAACCCCCCATACGCCACACCAAGTGGCAGCCCCCTTGCTCTGACATCTCTCCATGTGTTGTTGCTATAGGTCCTGTTTGTGCATTTGTGTGTATTTCAGACCTGTGTAAAATACTAACATTAACAGAGAGAAAACATTGAGTTCCCCTTGTGGGATTAATAAAATATATCTTCTTCTTATATATCTTGCTCTCTCTCTTACCGACTGCAGCCATGCCTCCTGGGGGAAGGTTGGCCTCCTTGATGCAGCGGCCTCTCCAATAGGCAGCCAGGATGGCCTCACTGTGAGTAAGGGAGCCGTCAGCGTAGCCACAAGCTAGCTCTCCCACTGAGTGTCCTACGATGCCATCAGGCTGGAGACCCAGTTTAGTGAGTAGGTCGATCTGAGCTATCTGTAACGAGATGAGACACAGAACACACATGGGCTTACTTCTAAGATTTGTGTTTAATCTTTTTACATAACAGTATATAATACAAGCTAGGTGTGGGCGACATCTACAATGAACATTGGGATGGATGATGACATGGAGCGTGGGGGGGGGGGGTTTGCTGTCATCTTTTAAGTCTCGAATATTCTCAGCAGACGCACACGTGGACAGCTACGGGACCCCACGAACGCGAACTACTGTTATGTGCATGTGTTCACTCGCACAGACATCATTCAGTAAAAAAATTTGGTAGCCTATTGCGTTACAAGTCGTGGACACAGTGGATATTATGGATAGTGGAAGGAGCAACCAGGGGTCTCATTTATAAACGTACATACAAGACAGGGCTGAAAACGTACTATAAAAACAAACTTGATGGGAGAATGTGTGGTCCTGTAAGTAAACTCTGAACCATGCGTATGCACATTAAACTGGAGAAATGAGAAACAGCAACTGACAAGGCAGAAGGAGGAAATTAATAGGCCTACTACTGTGTAAAATAAATTGAAATATTACCTCTGAGTATTACAGGCTTAAACCCTTTCTGAACAAACAAAACACTGTTCGATTTTTGCTGAAGTGCGCAAAAGAAACATAAGATCATTTGTAGCACACAGGAAAAATAACCCGATAAACACAGAGATATTTGTTTCTGCACAAGAACACTTCAAATATGGTGTACGGTTTAATCAGGGATCATAATATAATTAATTCTCATAAATAATTTAAACAGCTTGTTTACAAGTGTGCGTATGCACGGTTTTATTAAGTCTGAATATTTTTTACGCCATTTTTGGCTTTTGGGTGCACATACACTTTTGGTGAGGATTCTGTGCACAGTTTAATAAATGAGGCCCTAACAGAAAGTCAGCCATTTTGAATTTTATGGTAATTTTTGGATGATTTACACACACCATAACTTTAACAAACTCCTCCTAGAGAATTAGTCTGACCGACTTCAGATTTTTGTCTAGTCTAATCCCATTAAAAGTTGGACAAACTGAGTTTTTGTGGAATAGCGTGCCTGTGGTTTGTCATTCAAAATCGATGATTCGCCATGAAACAGGAAGTTGCTGTAACTTCAGTCTATATGCTCACATCTGCAAAAAAAACTTTACATTTGATAAGAGTCCCACTCTGAACACATCTACAAGCCAAAACTCACCCATAGTCACAGAGCCAACTGCTGGCAACAGGAAGCGACTACATTTATGCTGTGATGACCCACTTCTTGCAGGTTGGCTATATCTACTTCAAAACTATCTCAGAAAACACACTGATGATGTCATGTTGTGAAGTGCACAAGTTTTCCTTCAACTATATTGGTATAAACTGTATTGTCTTATTTAATATCTCCTGTCTTCTCCTCTCCCACTCCCTCTGTGTGTAACCTCATCCCATTAATGCATGTTACTAACTCGACTTCTTCCCTTTCCCGTAGTCTTGTGCTTTCTCGTCCCTCTCCTCTCTCCTCCTATTGATTTCTGCAGGTGTTTCTGAGTCTGGATCTGTGGTTGAGAGTCACCTACTGCTACCATCTTCCTGCTCAACACCCTTTGCTTGAATTGTTATTACTTGTCCCGTAATTATATTATATCATTAACATTCCTATAATTATCTGTACCAGTATTTTTTTCACCTACGTAATATTGCAAAAATCAGGAACATCCTGTCTAAAAATGATGCAGAAAAACTAGTCCATGCATTT
>JAPMOB010209731.1:0-10050 GCA_029875015.1 Lepomis gibbosus
CTAAACTGAAATTGAAATCAAAAAGTCAAAACGAAATAAAAATAAAAACTAATGAAAAATGCAAAACTATAATAACCTTGATTAGAACAAAAGAGGCAACATTTCATCAGGCAAACGACCAACATGACAAAGAGCAGGGAATATATTGACACTAAATTGGTTACTTAATTCTGACACCATTATATGTATAATTCACGGTAGGAGTCCATACTTAACCAAGATAAAATACATTATCAGTGCCTGAAAGAATCACGGAAAACGGCCCCTAAAAATAGATTCAAAAAATAGGGTAAGATACATCTGACTATTACAACCTGTAAGCCAAAATACTGTATATTGTTGGGGGGGAAACAGATTGATACCTTATCAGAAAACCAGTCTAAAGAGGGTGAAAAAGAATATAATTAATGGGTCAAAACCCCTGAAGTGGGTTATGATAACTGTGAACGCCTCACTATATGTTAAAGTGTGTGAAACAGAGCTTCTCTTCGTTGTACTGTGCATCAAATAACTGTTGATGTTTATTCTCACGAGTTATTGGAAGGTTGTGTCGCTCTTGGCTTTGTGATGAAGGAGAGCATTCGTCTGGCCAATGCGACTCAACAAATATTGTGCTGAAATTTAATTCCACGACTTTATGTGTTTAATATTTCTTCCGCTGTTGAAAAGCCGTGTGCTGGGAGGCCGACCAGGCCTTCATTTCCTGCTATTGACTGCTGGCCTGTTGTTTTTACCTGCTCACACAATAACTTGGCACAAAGGCTTTCACCAAGAGACATAAACATATTGCAAATGCAGAAGGGCTATTTACAAAGTTTTACTTTACAGACAAATTGATTTCTGAAAGGTCAGTGTTTGAGCCTGAGGTTCACATGACCAAGATGCTTTTCACGTTTTACTGGGCAGCACAAAGGTGTAAAAGTTTATGATGTCTGTATGAATGTGTTGCTGGAAAATAGCAGTACTCTGCAGTCCTTTCCTGGATAAATGCAGGGATGAAGCTGGAAGGCACTCAGCAGAGAACAAACTTCCATCAACGCTTCTCCAAAGCAGCAGCTTCCATAAAAGTTTGTTTGTTTATTGTTTGTCTTCTGGGTTTGATTTTCTGACTGCGTTCACATGCGGTTTTGTTCAGCCAATGACTTGGAAGGCCTGATTTTCTCATCAGCACATAAATGTAGCACCATAGTTATGGCCAAAAGCAAACAAACAGAAAAAAAATGATAGTTGAAATCCCACATCCGCATCAGCAACAAACGCTAATCAAGTAATCTGTCTGATACATTTCAGCCAAATCCACTTATCATTAACAGACTGAAAGTGACAGTTCCGTACTTTAAAAAACAAAAACACATCCTGTCCATGCAGCCAATGACTGAGTCATTCGGAGCAAAAATCATATTCTGTCAAAATCCATAACTTGTTTGTAAAAGGTCATCTGACCTGAGCACAAGGTTCTGGTCATGGTTTAAAAGGCAATTTTCACAGCTAAAGCTATCTAACCTTTTGAGATTTTGAGTTTTGTGGACAATATACACAAAATATGACATGTATAAAAATCTAAAAAAACATATTCTACACACACAAAACCTATACAATGAAACAACTATGTGTGTAGTGGTCGTGGTGTCCATAGTCTTTCTGAGTCATATTATTCATTCTATATTTCCATTATCGCAGCTCTCTCTGGTTATTTATTATATGTATATTTATTTGATCCTTATAAGCATAAGCGGCTTGATCCATTGCTAATAAGACAATACATTTTGAGCCAGTTATTCATCTGATAATGTCCTTTTTGTGTGTTTTCCAGTTGATTAGGATTGTTCGTCTTACTGCCAGAAATGTAGATGCAGTAAGGAGCTTTGTTTTCTGGGCAGCAGGAACAAAGTCTGGTTCATTACAGCTATCTAACTGATGCCTGAGCCAACTGAGCCAGGAAGTTGGTTTTCTAAAGACTGTTGGTATGACACGTTTAACCGTAAATAACTGAGAACAAAATGTGGAAATGTGTGAATTCTAAGTAGGGTATCATAGGAGGATCCACTGCAGGTCAGGAAACAAATAAGACAAAGCCCTGCAAATCTGTCCTGCAAAGAAAACATCCATTCAGGCATTTATTAAGTCTGAAATGTTCAGCTTCATTTTACTGCATCAGGTTTGTAACAGAACAATCAGAATGTCTACTACAATGAATGTCATACTGGTAGAAGAAACAGAAAACAAGAAACTGTGAACTAAAGTAACAATAAACTTTGCATCCACAATTTGGCATTCAGCTCATGAAGTGTGACACTAGATTAAGGTAAATAACTTATAAATTTTGGGCCACTTTGCAACACTCTGTAAGCATGGGAGAGAAGGTCCAGAAAACTTGCCGGTACAGATTAGAGTTGCAAATCATGTTTATAATAAATTTTCTTGTCACTTTTCTATGAGAGCCATCTGCCGCCTGCATCACATGTGTATCCAGTAACAACACTCTGGCAAGTGAAGAGGCAGTGGAGTCACTGTATGAGCTGTTGCCTTTAAGAATATATCACCTCTGAATAAATCAAACCACGACTGTTTGTTTTGGCCCGGGATCATATTCGTCTGTAGTGCTGCCATGTAATGTGGTAACACCTATGTAAAGTCGTGTGAAACGTTCTGGTAGCCATATGTGGAATCTGCACAGCATCACGGCATGATTTAATAAAAGGTTTGACTTTCACAAAATTAATTTTCAACAAATGGCCTCATCGCCAAGTATCATTTCAGACAATAAACCATTGCATCTGTGTACTTGATTGGGCTGCTTTTGAATGCGATCCATGCTTTTGCACGCAATTTTGTCTCCACAGGTGCTCCGGCAACGCATGTATAAAGGCTGTATGATGTTTTTGTTATTGCGTTACCACACTATGAGGTCAGATGAGCAGGTTTCTGTGATTGGAAGGTTATGGTTTACGGCCCGAGACCACGAAGTAATTCTAATATGATTTTTTATTATCAGGGATGTGGTGGCATATAAAACAGAGGGAGAATGTGTTCAAGGATGGAGAAATGAGATAAACAAAACACAAATACTGACAAAGTATATTCTCTTTCATACACTTTACAATAGATTACCTTGCAATAAACATATTTGCCCTACAGTACATGAGCAAAGAAAAGAAGCTCGTAATCTGTGTAATCAATGAAATGCTGATTCACCAGAACATTCAGGCAAAGTTATACATCCCATTTCTGTATAACGTCAATTTAGTCAACTGCTCATGTCCAGACTGTAAGCACCTACAAGCTAATGTGTTGTTTCAAGAAGTTCCTAGTGTCACCTGCATAGGCATCCAATGTGGAGTATTTAAAACCATATGCATTTCCACTGTGCATACATCTGTTTGGACTACTATATATCAGGCCTGTAGGCGGCCTTCTGTAATCCCTAAAAACTTTACTTATAAAGATTGTGGTCATTACTACTCCATTAAACTCAGGATATGATGCTAATGGTATTTATCTTAATTGGACTCACTTGTTTAGCTGCCCTGGAATTTCCACCGACTTAACTCTCAGGTCAAGACATTCGTTCCAACCGCCAGAGAACTGCATCAGCAAAGACACAGTGATCCTTATCAACAGTGACACAAAACAGGATATTCAGTGAATCACTATTGTATCAACTCCTCTGCCAACAGACAAATCACATCAAATTAACATTATATTACGTGTTTACTGCTGTGTTCTCACATGATATTATATAAATTGTAATAGGTTATTATGAGATGTCAGTTTACTGTTTGAGGGAAGTGGAGGTTAATTGGTTTGATGTACAAAGCACAGGACTTTAATGTCTAGTGATCAAGGGCTCAACTCCAGCATAGTTTAGCCTAATGAAACACTTAGTTGACATTTGGGATAGACTGAAGTTTTGGGGTTACATTTTAGTTTTTGATTTTTTTCACTATTTACCAAGGTGAATTTAAAGGAGAAAGCCTTTAAGTCTGAGAAAAACTAATCAAACTGTAGGTAAACTGGGATTAACCATGATCCCTTTCAAACACTGATCCCTAGAACTTGATGAGATTATGTTGCATTCGCTATTTATACAAAGGAATAAATGGTGTATCAGTCAGTCACATCTGCTTGTCCTGAACAATGCTGTGCTGCATCCACACCAGGCTCAGGCTGAGGCCAGCTGCTGCTGCTAAGTGATAAATGTGCAGCTACCGCCAGTGGAAACAGCAGGAGGTGGGGAGGTAGTAATTACCTGAACTTAAAAACAATATACCCTAGAGCTGGTTTACACTCTGTAAAATATCCCAATATTTAGTCCATAATTTCTATCGTTTCTCTCTTGGAAATTATTACCCTCTCTTATTATCTCTGTCTGAAACTGTCCTCCCAAGAGAGGTATTCCCGCAGTGGCTGTATCTCTACTTTTGATTCCAACTATCACCCCTGTGTGACCCGGACCTTTGACCTTGGGTAGTATATTCTGCGCATGGGAGCGTGGCGCTGAGGTACCTGAGAGACGCCTTTAATTGCTTATCCTCATCTCTGTACAGATGTTAGTGGCATTGCCATTGGTGTGTCGTATAAATTTGTGGGCTTGACGTCGGGCTTGGAGGAGGACCAGTGCCAAGGAATATATGTGAGTCTCTGTGGCCTTCTTGTATGTCTTGGACAAGAATACAGTATTGAATAATAGAAGTAGCTGGTTTCAGGGCTCTGCAAACTAGTGTAGTATGAACATGAATTTATTTGGGCTAACTATGCTATAAAAAAAAATACTTTACAGTCAAGGAAGCACACATGGCTCTGAGAAATCTTTTTTGAGGGATCATTATCTTTTGCTTTCACTGTGGTTAAATTAAATGGCAAATTATAATACCATTAATGAAGGGCAACAACTCAAACTTCATTCATCTGCCAGGTTTTTAATATAGTTTTTTAAGCTCATCATTAAAAAAATAATATCGTGTAGTTCCCATTTCACATGCCAAGCAACATTGAGCTGACACTGCTTGTGATTAGCAGTTCATTTTTGTCTGCAAACACAAATGCACAGTCAGGATCTCAGCTTCCTCCAAGTCCAAGTTTGTCCAGCGCTCTGAACTGCATGTCCTTGATAGTCCTGGTCCAAGCCCCAGACCGCATGCTCTTATCCTGGGAATCCTGTTTTCAATGAGTTGTCCAATCACAGCAGCAGCTCTGGGGTCCTTCGGTCGACGCTGCAGAGCCAAGGCCCCGCCAAGGAACTCATTCGCCATTCATTCGCTCCTGTTCTGCCTCTCTGTCGCCAAACCCCTGGAGCCGACCTTCGCAGCCAGGCTGTCCCGTAAAAATAAAAACTACAAGTGGAAAACAAGGGCAGTGAAATGGCGACAACTCTATGCTTTTAATGTTACTACTTATAAAGAAACTCCCCCTCCTCCTCCTTTTTTTCACAGAGACAGGGAGGCTTAGAGGCTTCACATTTTCAGTACTGGATGAGTACATTTTCAGGTTTCCACGGTTGTTCCTGCTCAAGCCCAAGGCTGTCTTTTTCCATATTCAGCAGAGGTTCAGTTCCATTTTGGAAGAACCAATGGTGCTCCTCTTTCAGGCATATTATCCTAATAGCTGCCAACGTGCCACAGGCTAAGAGGACAACATGATGATTTATGCCTGGCTTAAGTGATTTAAAAGTTCTTTAAAATATTTTACTGATGTGCTTCTCCTGTAGGTTATAAATACATGTATGGGAGTAGACGGGTATAGGCTGAGGGCACAGCTTGCTGTTCCTACACTGGGATATGCATCATTTATTTATAGTTTAGGTGAGCAATTATGAGAATTAGATGAAATGAATGAGGTGGTATTGAATTGAATGATTTAGGATAAGGTAAATCAGAAACTGCAGATATGGGAATTGCTCTTTCCGGTATTTTCAAGGTAGTTTCAAAAACAGACGTTTTCTTGGCTCCTTGTTGAAGAAATGAAAAGTGGCAGGCTGGCAGTGGGGGTGGGGGAGGGGNGGGGGGGTCTCCATCTGCTTAGCTGACACTGATGAAGTCTTTCACGAAGTCGTAACCACGCACGGAAAGTCCTGCCCCTCTAGCATGGTACTACACACACATGCAAACACACTCTTTAGAGCTCATGCTGTGTTAGTTTTGAGTTTTTTTAGCGTGTGGCTGCAATTCACATTTCGACACATCTGCGTCTGTGGCCATGTTGTTCTTTAAGATGCTGTGAAATGAAATATCAATCCCGGGAGACAATGACGTGTAGAGCTGTCGCCAGCGACTTAACCCTAGAAGCACACACTTGATAAAACCCTAAAAATCAGCTATTTGTGATTGTTTGACAACTTTATCATTGTGCTTCGTCTGTACTGTACAGCTTCAGTGCTACAGTTCCTCAGTAGAAACATGCAGAAAGCGTAGCAGGCCTTGATCCTATTATGGTGAGGAAACAAGAATAAATAAGAGCACAATTTGCAGCAACATAATTCAACCGTTAATATAAAACTGCTTTATAGTCAAGGACATACAAATGCCAAATCCTGACACATGCTTAAATAAAATCCAATCTGTGGTGTTTACTGGGACTAACTGCATTTGCTATTTTCTACGCCATATGGACATAGCAAGGCCTCGGTAATCTTCATTGCTGTGGTCACCCACCATAATGGAAATGTTTGTATGAATTCGAATCAAATATGTCAACTTCACTAAAGCTACAAACTTCTCCAGGCCGGTTATAGGATGATGCTGTGGGAATGTGAAAACCTGGGGGTATAGGATGGGAAATTTATGTTGTGTATCTTTTAATCACAAACAATATTACAGTGAAGCTTACATTACTGTATGTTGGATCCTTTGCCAGGATAGCACCAGGCTGACACTAGATGGCAGCAGCACACACTGCTCTCTCCTCCTTCAGCGGCATGAAAAGTGAGCTCTAACACTAAATAGGTGTTTGCAGAAAGAAGGTAAAGCCATAAAAGTTGCACCTCATTTCCATTTGAGAGCAAAGAAGGAAAAATACAACAGCTCGGCCACTAGGGTGTCAGAAAACGGTCTGACATTGTCACCTGTTGGCCAGACGTGCCTGTCATCGCTGGGACTGTTTTTGCTGAACACATTTGAGTCACATCCTGGACAAAAACAAAGGCGTGAGCTCTAGGAATCCAGTCAAAGGAAGGAAAGAGAGGAGGAGGAGGAGGAAAAAGTTGCAGGAACAGGGCTTTGCTTCCATCTTTTACACACCGGAGTGATGTTTGGAGTGGAAACACCCAGGAGAGATAAGGTGGGACGTCCCGTCTGGCTTTCATCATGGCGCTGCCTCCTGCGTGTTGCTGCCTTGGCAGTGCAAGAGCCGAGAGTCACTCCTATTCTGCTTTTCCCTCCCTGTTTAAACAACACTGCAGGAATCTGAGGTCACTCTCCTAAAGCATGGCAAAAATATATAGCATGCTGCACACTTGAAAGAAGCCATAATAAATCTACACACGGCCTAGTTTAACTAATGCAAGCAAGCAGGGAGAATAAACAGAGCGCTGCTATTAAAACGAGCTTACTTACCACAACACTGAAAGTAAAAGAAAACACATTTTATTATAAAGTGAGAGTTTTGCATTGTGAGAGTCACATATGTTTGTTTACCTTGAGGCGAAGGCTCAGATTTATATCCGAATCTTCAAGCTGATTCCCCAGAGGCACAATTCATCCTGACCACTTTTTATGGCTTCCAATAAAACACGCTTTAAAAGATGTTCCTTCCCTTTGTCTGTAGCTCTGATTTGATCACCAGAACTCCTCAGACCAAGGGCCTTGGTCTGGTTTCTCTTTCAAATATGATCACATCCTTCTTGGTGTTCCTCTCTCCACTTCCCCTGCGATCGAATTTGTTTTCTTAAATAACCACTTAATTCATATTCCCATAATTTTTAGAGAGGCCATATAAATAACATGCCTGAGTTATCCCACAAATAAGATATCTGTCAGTCTGCCAATGAAGTCTTAGCTGCCGCTGAGACTCATCATGCTGAGAAGTAAAGATCTTTTAATGCTGTGTCATGGTTGTGGCAACCACGCACTAATTTATGGTTGCACATCCTAAAGCTGCCCTCCCTCGCTGTGTTTTGTTTTTAAACTGAGGTAAACTGAGAAGCAGGCGCTTTGCTTCTCACGAGGTCCGACCATATTTCAGGCTATAGTTGACCTTTGAACCCTGAGAGCAGGTCAGACCCCGTAGATTAAGCTGAATATTTGAGGCGAGTGCCACATGGGCTGTGAGAAGGGACTGTTGAAGGGTTTTTCCATTAATCACAGCTTCAGCTTCGACAGAGTTGACCTCCAGAGTCAAATTTCCAGCCCACTGAACTGAAAAGTTGGTAAACGTGACCTAAAGACAAATGGTCCAGATGACTATAGACACTAAATAAGGACATAAATGTGTCTTTTTTGTTCAAATGAAACATTAATGACTCAGCTGTGGCTATCTGAAATGTTTGTCTTGTGATATTTCAAGTTGTAATACATTTACATTAAAGTCCAGAAGGTGACTTGATTGTCCCTGTTAAGCATTTTGCTCAAAGGCATCTCAACAGTATGCATTAAAACCTCACAGGTTTTGCCACTACTATGATGACTTTCTTGAAAAAGTCAAAGTTCCTAGCTAAGAGTAATAGCTAAATAAAGACCATCAGGAGTCATGCTGGTAGTGTTTAACTCTTGAACAACAATGTTCATGAAATCTGCTTATGAAATTGTAACCTTCATATTTCTACAGATTTAAAATTATTTGTGTGCTGTTTTGATTGGGAACTGACCTCTAAGACATTTTGTGTCATGATGCCAAACGATCATGTGAATACATGTATTTAGCTCCCCAGCTAACTTATCAACTATCATGTAATGTTGAACCAAATTTAAGTAATCACTTTATTGTGTGGTTGTACATCCATACACAGTTAGCCTTTCCACTACACTCCAACCTCTCTGGTGACTTTTAAGCGTTCAAACATGGAGTACAAAAGGCATGTTTACAATACAGTACAAAGCAGTGCTTTCTAGTTAGGCAACATCTGTCTGCTCACCATCCATTCAAACTACATCTGGCTGAACTGCCTCCTCCAAATCAATGTCAGCCCCACCTGCTACGGCTATCTCATTTCAATTACTGCACTGATACGTTACATGGAAGCTACGGTTCAGGTGTGCATTTTGGGTGTCATGTAAAACACAAACACACACAAATGCTCACATGTACAGACACTGACACAAACACCTGTCGAGCCATCACTATTTTAATGCTTCCAGCTGCGCAGCTGCATAGAGTCTCAGTGTTGGCTTCAAGGCTCAGTATCAGCCGTCAAAATATCGAGTGAATAATGCAGTGTGGAAGGGGTAGAGCCGTAAGGTCGGCTTTTCAAAGCCAGCACTTGACAGGATTTTGTCCTCTGCCATGTAAATTTGACACCTGTTTAATCTGACGTTCACAACTCACAGATCCTACATAATCTCTCAGCAGTGAAGGCAACCTCTTATTCTAACAACTACCAGACTGAGTCAGTCTCTCCTCTACTTGGTATTTGTGAGAGGCTTGTAAAACCAACAAATTATAGTGCTTCAATGTTGTGCTTTCTAAGGACTGATCCCGCACTATATACAGTAACGTTATGAAACCAAGTGACAGTACACCCCAAATATAAAACAGTATAAAACAGTCACCCCCTGTGGAGTCAAAGGGTGGTTGAGAAAAGATTAAAGGTTACTTCTTCATGAAGAACTGTGTCTGTTGTTGGGTTGAATACAAGTTAGAAGCTCAGGGTTTCCTGCAGCATATATGAAATTGCTTATAACACTGCACTGGTGAAACACCAGGCTGAAGGTTGTTTGATAATGACTATGAGGTTAGTTTGACAATATATGGAGTAAAACTGGATTCTGTGTTTCAATATGGCAGCCCATCCATTCCTATGGAAAGATACTTACTGAGCGGTGTCGTGGAAATTTAGATTCCTGGTGAGAGATTAGGCAAATAATGGAGTTACAACCAACCGTTGTCTTTGAAGAATTT
>JAPMOB010209732.1:0-37738 GCA_029875015.1 Lepomis gibbosus
TGCTTCCATGGCCTCCTAAGGGAAGACCCTCATCTGCTTCAAAGAGGGCTTTCAAATCATAAGTGCATCCTAATTCTTTTCCGACACTTCCAACGAAACAAGACAAACTCATTTACCAAATAAAATGCCTCAGAAATAGTGTCATATAATAAGTGTATCATACTGTGTAGTAGACTTTTATTAATTTATATGTAGCTTTATTCTTATGCTTCTACAGTTTGGGTTGCCTGATATCAGACAGAATTATTAACTCATTACACTCTATTTCCATCTGCAGACACTGCCTCCACTCTAAACAATTTCCACGGTGGAGGGGTATTTGATTTTCCCTAACCAATCACTAGAGACCAACGTATCCACCCGAATCTAATGTAAGTTTAAGTCGACACTGATGCGTAGCCATGGCAACACTGGTTTCAGTGGGATTTTAACAGCAGAGCGAAGCGAAGTAAAAACAAACTACTTATTTTGTTGAACTAATTTACACAGGAAGGTTACAGTGGCATAATAGCAAGATTGCAGGGAGGACTGTATTCCTCTAGACACCTCATCTCACACCAGATCTGAGAAATTTATAAAGTGAGACAGGAAATGCAGTCAATCTCAGTTCCGGAATGAGAACGCTATCCCCAGTGTCTTACTCAGAGGAGGAAGACAGCACAGAGTGAATTAAATGCCCATGTGATATCTTTACATTTTTATAGGTACTTTCATCTCAGTCAACATGACCATGTAGACTATGCTTTTAACACTAGACATTTACATTTTCTTCAGTCGCTTTCCCCAAAGCAATAAACCAACTGGGGTACGGTGGCCTAGGAACCAGACAAAGCTGTGAGCTCGCGTTTTATTTGCTCTGGCAGATGCATCTGGTCCCCTTACAATTCAGATGGATTTCCATCTGTCCTGAATCCCGACCGTTTATCTAAGAATCTAAATCTAAAAATGTGCAACCTTATTGGCTCTTGAGGGATTTGAGGCCTGAATCTAACGTAATTTTAAGTAAAGGATGAGTAGCCATGCCAACAATGGTTTTGCCTGGGTTTTAAAAGTTGAGCGAAGCCAAGTAAAAACAAACTACTCACTTTTAAAAGATTACAGAGAACAGTCTTGATTGCAGCATTGATCTTGTCTATAGTAGTCACCATTGTTGTAATTACCCCTTGGTTCCTGTGCACAGTGTGACAATGCTTGACAACTGCATTTGTCATGTAATAGATTAACAGATACCAAACGGGTCAAAACACTGAGACTTCATCTGCAGAGGTTGAGGCTTATTCCCATCAATTATAACTAGAGCTCAATCTTTGTTACCTAGCTTGAAGATGAACCAGTTCGGCTAGAGGTGTTGATAATTTCTGAGCATTGTGATCTCTACAGAACCATCTTGTTCCTGACTGTCACACTTTTGCTGACACAGTAACTTATCTTGTTAACTTTTTAAAAGTTGTTCTACTTATTCTACTTCTGCAGGTAGATATTCACTCAGGGGGCTAGTGGGTAAACTGCAATTTCAGTTAAACAGACTTTAAATGTCATTAGCACCTCATTTGTGTTGCTTATTTGGAAGGATTATAGCCCTTAGCAACTTTCAACAGCTGCTATTTCATGTAACAATCAAGCAAGTCCCATGTTGGACACTCAATCTCATTAGATTTGCAAAGCATCCACGTGGCAAATTTATCTCTATTTATGGAAAAATAAACGATCTTAAATTAAAAACTCAAGTTTAGATGTATTTTTCCATACCCCTCCTCAGAGACAGACTCCTTCAGCATGTAACCTTCTTTGCTCTGACTATCTACCTTCCCAAGACTAACTGTAAACCCTGTAGGATCATCTGTGTGAGTGCTTAAGCACAAAGCCCAGTGACCCAATCAGGTTCCAGCTCACTGACAGGCTAATCACCTTCATGAAAGTGCAGCCAAACCAATTTCTCTTACCACTGACTGCACAAAGCCAAAAAAGAATCAATGGGAACATCTCAAGTGAGCCTCACTGCTAGGTCTTTTAAGGAAAATGACTCTTGGACAGCTAAATGGGCACTACCTTACAGGGATGCTGAACTAAAAAAGCTATAATAAATGGCTATAATATAAATATAAATGAAAGACATAGTTGCTTTAGCAGTGGCCCTTTGAATTGAACTGAATTGAATTGATGAGATTGATTGATAGATGAGGCAGATAATGATGCTTTCCTCGTCCTTCTGACAATGCTCAATAATGGTCTAATGGTACAATATTGACAAGAAAGGGATTACATGAGAGATGGGGTGAATGGAGCAGTGGTGCCAAGGTTGGAAGAATGTGAGATTGACATGTAGATATATGTTGGTTATGCACAGAGAGATCAATAGATGTTATACATACATACATACATACATACATACATACATACATATACATACATGACTTTTTGTCATGATAAATTTATGAATGACTCAGCATCCTCTGTATTTAAGAAAAAAGAATCAGTTCATCCAATGTTTAAAGTGCATAAATCAGCCATGCCAGCCAACTTAACATTACTGGAGTTCCACAACTACTGATGGTTTTGAATTGGTTTTCTGCCACCCAACTCCTGTAAGGGAGAAAGCAGGCATTGGGCCAAACCACTGTGAGGCAAGAAAGGGGGGACTCAAAATGTTTCTAAACTTAAAAAGCACTTTCATTACCCTGTTTGCATTTGTATTGTTTTACTATTTACACAATGCTATTTCATGTATATATCATTATATTATTTGATGGTTTTTAAGTGGGGGACCCCCCCCACACCCTGTGATTTCCTCCTATGCCTACACCTGTGAACCTCACACACTGATACATAAGAAATGTCCAGTAAAACTAATTGGAAAGACTCTTTAGGGCTGTAAATCTCATCAAGCATAACTAAATGACATCAATAAATGACCATTTAAGGATGGAAGTGTGCATCCATGTACAAGAATCTTATATCTTCCCAAGTTGCTTGTGAAAAACTTCTATAACTTGTGACAAAAGAGATGTGATGATTATGAATGGCCAAAATATACCAACGGAACCTTAAACTCTTTCAGTGTCCTGGCTGAACCAGGCCATGTCAAAAAACTAAAAACAGAGTGAGCTGACTGTCAATCAAATAATCTCACTCTCACACACACACGTATATAAGTAACTGGCTGCCTTGTCTTAGCATGAATCCAATTTGTGCCCCAAAGCAGGCCAAGACTTTTACCTGGCCACATTATTTGCCTGCACAAAGTCAGGGATACTTATACATACTTACATGAAAATGAGGGGGTGCTATGGGTGTAGTTGGGGTTTTTGGCTGTAGGTGGTGTAGACTAACTTTGTTGGGACAGGGTCTTTCATTTGTTTCTCGCTCTGAATTTATATTTTACTTCAGCTTACCGTAGCAATAGTTAATAGCTACATTAATAATTATGTCAAAAAGACAACTTACACATGCGCTATGCTTCATAAAGGTGCATTGTGCCATGTGCAGACAAAAACATTCTCTGTATAGTTATATTGATGTGTACTTTGGCGGCACGCATCAGAAGGTCCATTAAGAAATTAAGGTTTAAATTGGGGTACACAAACAAGTTGTGCTAATTTTAGTTTAGTTATATTATTTTGACGGGTGGTAAGTTGGTGCAGTGGTCAGCACTGTCACCTCACAGCAAGAAGGTTGTGGCCTTTCTGTGTGGAATTTGCATGTTCTCCCTGTGTCTGTGTGGGATCTCTCTGGCTTCCTCCCACCATAGGAAGGTTTGGTTTAATTTGTGTATCTAAATTTTCTTTGAATGTGAGTGTGACTGGTTGTTTGTCTAAATGTGGCCCTGCAATGGACTGGTGACTGGTCCAGGGTGTACCCTGTATTTCGCCTGATGTCAGCTGGGATTTGCTCCAGGTAAATTAATTTACTGTCACTTTAATGTCACTGAAAACCACCATTTTCAGTTTACAGCCAATAATCCCCAATACCAATTACCTTGATTAAAATGAGTCAATCATATAAGAAATGATATGTCATTGGCAAAACCTAATGAAGTGTGAACTTACCAATGTAATGCTTGTCTCAGTAATCAACAATACTATGAAGTATCGAGAATATATTTGAAAACATTTGAATTTGTAATTTTCCATTTAAAAATTTCAATGATACAGTTTATAAATACCACCCAAATTACTATTAACCTCTGTCAATATGCTCAGTAGCTCCATCTATATGTCTCTATTTAAGTACATTTACTGTCTCATGACATGCATTTAATTTAACTAAACTTAATCATAATCACTACATGACTAACCCCAATCTTAGCTGAAAACGTAGTCTCAACATTTAATTAACAATTAATTTAATTGAGGTGTAAACTGTCCCCTACATAATGATTAATGTAAGAATGCGTCCCTCAAGAATGAGGAGCTCACAGTATTAAATTTATGTAGATTCACGCAACATGTTATCTCTCCTGTTACATTGAAAACACAGTGTGTCGTCTGAAAGTTTTAGTTGAGGGATACGTCTCTCATTTTGGCCAGGTTTTATCTATAAAGAGAAGTTTACCCATCTCATCTCATCTCACTTGTATTTTCAAGAATCCAAATCATGGGATGAAACCAGTTAAGTATTTTACTCATATAACTAAGCCAAGCACGGATGCAAATCCGCGAGCGTTATGACAGCGACTTTTGACTTACCTATAACCAGCAGATAACATCCTGTGCCGATGTCCAGCGCTGGTGATAAAGTGGAGGTGTAGATGTCCATTGGAACTGTGATCAGAAGCAGAGAAGGATGAAAAGGAAAACAGAGAGAAACCTGTTTTTTATGGGATGGAGAAAAGCCAAAATGTGCCGCTGTTGATGCGTTCCAGTGTCAGATCCATCTGTTTTTAAGTAGTAGGCGGCAGCGGGTTCACAGGGCGCAGCGCAGCGGCGGAAATAGCGGGGGTCAGGGGGGACCCTCCCCCAACTCCCTAAAAAAATCATTAAATAATATTTATACTAAAAATAATTGTGTAAGTAGTAAAACAATAAAAAACGCAAATGGGAAAATACAAGTGTATTCTTAGTTTAGAAACATTTTGGGTCCCCCCTCTCTTGCCCCACAGTGGTTTGGTCCATTGCCTGCTTTCCCCCTTACTTCACCAACACACACAACTCTCCAGAGGGAGATAAAGTTTGAACCGCTTGTTGTGCGATTCCAGTAAGTCTGGCAGGGCTATTTTATTCACTTAGAACAGATGAACCGATTTTTCCCCCCTCGTTAATACAGATGATGCTGAGTCATTAATAAATTAATCATGACAAAAAATATAATGTGAGACGTGTTCTTGTTAGAAGACATGGTGGAATTTTTTGAAGCAGAGAGCAGGTAAAACAACTGTGAACACAGCTGTTGGTGCTGATGTCATTTATACCACGGTGGCTCCATCTGTAATTAACAACAAGCCTCCTTCACATCCGGCTCACCTGCTGCTGTGAAAATGGAATTGTTGGTGAAGAGGAGGAAATGCAAATTGTCTTTTATAAAACTGCTGACAAAGGCAGAGCAGACGTACAGGGAGAGAGAGAAAGAGAGAGAGAGAGGTAGCAAGGTGAGCAGATTACTGTAGTTTGTGAGTAAACACTAAAATAAGGTGGAGAATTAAGTAGAATTAAAATGGTGAGATTAGAAATAATAGAAATAGGGTAATATATTCTTCCTATGCATAGCCTATACAAGTACGATTTTGGCTGGATTATTTGTGTCCCTTTCAAAAAATTTTCTTGAGCATTTTTATGTTTATTATACTCCCTAGTGGTGTAGTCTACGTGATATGCAGGTATACGCTGTATACCCACTAGGGACGGTCAAATATTTCCGTATACCCACTTAAAATAGCGAGATGATGCGTAACAATATTGTTTTGCGGCAGAAATTTCACATGTTCATTCATAAACTCACACCGTCTGTGTTGCGAAGCACTGAACTGAAGTCAGCTTCCGCGGCCTGTGACCAGGATCTGACGTCACCCACCAGACAACAACACAGGTACGTGGCACTCAATCTGCGCAAGTTTGAAATTAACTAATGTGAATCACTAAAGGAGATGTGAAACTCGAGCAAACTCAAACTACGCTTTTTCTGTGTTTTCATAAGCCTGCAGCTGAATCTCCTGCTGCTCCGGGTGACACTGCAGTCTCATACATAGATCACATAGTCATTGAAGACACAGAACGGATCATTTTGTTATTGTTTCTGGAAATCTGGGGTTTTATTTTACTAATAAAAATGTGCTCTCAGGGGATATTTCATAGGCCATTTCCTATTTGGAGGATAATATATATTCAAATTTTAATAGCCTACTTTCAGACCAGCACAAATAAATAATGAAATCCGCTCCATTTGAATTGTATTCCTAGCAGTGAATACTATTGAATATTGGAAACATGAAAGGGCTTTGAAATTGCTTCCCTCTCTTTCCTATAGAGGCACCTCAGAGCAAGCTGGTTCCTGGCTGTCACTGTACATTGAGATCTAAATTAATTAAATCTGGGACTTCAATTAGCTTCACATCAATTTGAGACATAGTTTTGGCACTGATGATTTTATAATGGTTATCTCGTATTGAAAATACACAGCCTTTTGACTGACACAATCAATCAAAGCAAAATAATAATGTAAAGAAAGGATGTTTCTTTGTCCAATGCTGTATCTTCAAGATTGGGAGAGTGACTGAAATTCTCTCTTTGAGCTGTCTTATCGTTTGAGTCTCTGCATCACTGTCAGCACCTGCAATAGGAAATCCATTGTGGAGGCTCAGTGACCCACACTGTCCAGACACTGTAAGAAATTACTTATGTTATTAACAGCCAGGTATAGAATAGAGAGCAAATATAATATTTTAAGTGCTGGGTAGGAGTGGGTGAGTGTGAAAGGGTGACAGTATGATAATAGCAGATTGTCAAAGGCTGTTCTGTGGCAAGATAAAGCAATTTGCAAATGGTTATTAAATGTTGTTTTTTTTTCTGTGACATGTATTCAGAGGTGACAGGTGTTGATTGCAATGTTTGTCTGAAAATGAACTGACAAAAAGCTGATATAGCCAGGGGGAGATGCCAAAACTATGGACCAAACACAATTTTCTTTAGTTCTTCTTCTTCTAACCAGAGGCATCATAAAGAAGAATAACAACCCTCAGGTCAAATATTCTCAGAACCCACCACATGATACTGTATGTGCAACTTACCTCATTGCTAAATGATTGCTTTTCTTATCTGTGATAGGAACAACACCGCTGTTCCGGCAATTGTGAGAACCTGACTGTAAGCCTGAGTCATTAAGATACTCTCTGGAGTTTTCACACAGAAAATTTTGTTTCCATATTGAATGCATTCTGTGGGATGAGAACAGTCTCATAAGTAGGCTATTCACAAACAGCAGATGTTTGTAATGCAACATTTTGATCCAGATCTAGATGTATATTTGAGGTTACAAAGTGATATAGGTCCAGATGTACCAAAGGTTTGCGTGAGTAAAAATGTGTGCAAACGTGATATTAGCAGCAAATTAACAATTTGATCTACAAACGATGTGCACGCAGAACGACGTCTTTCAAAAGTACAACAGCACCTGTTGTTCATTTGCCTTAATGAATATGCAATTTGGAGTGTTTCAATTTTATTGTGCAAAGTAATGGGAGAGTAACATGCAAATACATGTGATCTAACAAGCCTGCAAGCAATTTCATGTCAGTGCAACAGCATCTGTCTGTAATTGAAAGGAAAGTGCAAACCGCCTACTGATGCGCAGAGATGGCTGCTGTTATCGTTGCGAGAATGAGACACAGCCGTAATGAAAGAAGAGATAGAGAAATTAAAAATATTAGATATTATTCTATATGCAATATACTGAAATACAATTATTTTAATTTTTGTTATTCGATTAACTGAATTGTATTTTTTTTTGTATTTTCCTTTAGCTTTGGCGCACTGTTGTAGCAAAATTAATTTCGACCTGACTTATTTTCTCCATGAGATGGAAGAATTTAGACAGTAGCGTGGCGCTGCGGAGAGCACCCAGCTGCAGTAGTGCACGGATCGCGCATAAAATTCATCTAGCCAGCAGCCAGAGGGAACGATCACCAACTGCTCACAGCGCAACGGTCGTTATAGCGACCCAACCCATTGTAGGCACCAGAGAGGGAGATCTGCCTGCACTTCCTCGCGTCTGGGTCATTCGAACATACTGTAGCTTTTTCTGCTGGGGTTTTCCAAAACTGTGTTTCAGGTGTGCTTTCCTAATTGCTTAGTGCAATCTGAGGATGGGCAGGTACATAACTATTTTCACATACTCGGGACGCACTAAATGTGTTGTGCGGAATTCTGCCTGCTTGCCGAGAATGACGCGTGAGCTCGTGGGAGTCTTGCCTATTTGGGGCAGAGATATTTCATTTTGAGCAGAAAATTACCTTTTTACACACAATATGTGTTTTGTTGTAAAAAAAACCCCCAAACAAATCAACCTGTGTATAAAAAAGAAGAAAATGTGATTGTAGAGTTTTAATAGTTGTGTATTGCTGAAACAACAGATAAAAGATCCATTAAATCTACATGAATCCTATTGTGCCTTATTGAAAGAGAAGTTGCCTGTGGTTATTTGTATATTGTGTCGCATTAACAGCTGGAATCACCCTTCACTATCCACTTATTTATGTATTTTAAATAGTGTTTAAATAATGGAATTTTTTAGGTGGACAAACCACTCTTTCATATGTTTTCATGTTTGATTGTTGGTCCCCAATTCCAGGGTATTGCCCCCTTATTTATTCATCTTTAAAAAAGTTGTAATATTACTAACATTATTAATATGACTTCTATCTTTACTATTTGTTAATAACCAAAACTGCATGCAATGTAACATGCGCTAAAATCAAATTCTCACAACATAACAAGTGGGGGTGAGGTGGGTTAGCCTTAATTCTATTTTTGTGGCAATTTTAAAATTAATTTAAATTTAATTAATTGTATATGGCTACTGTATGCAAATGAATCACATTAATTAATTCCTTTTTTTGCCAAAGTGGTTTGCTTTTGCCAAAAGTCATTTGGTTTCCAAATAGTGAATGGCAACCTCTAATGAAAAAGGCTAACAATAACATTATTGATAATCCACTCCACTATTTGGCTGGCAATACGGCTGACCTCACCTTTGACATAAGTTATCATATGTACAGGTCATATCTAGCAGCGCAGAAACTTTACAATAAAATTAAATTATGAAAAAATGTTGTGACGTTGTTACAAATGGTTTATTTAAACTGCCTATTTTCATCACATAAAATGTGATCATCTCTATCAACAAAATACACCCCTAGGTGAGGCAGTTGTTATTCTCCTCATTGCTTGCTTTGAACCATGGTCATGTATTGTTTTCTCGTCATGACAACAGTACTTGAGAACTCAAGAGTCCTTTTGTCCTCTCACACTCCAGCAACATGCCAATGACAGCCATGAAAGAAGCTCCTTCAATAAAGATGTTGATAATGTCATGTTGAAAGTGAAAAATCTGACAATAAAAGGGAGGGAATTATCTTGACTACAGCACATTTTAATATGCAGACAAAGCAAGGTGGGTGGAGGGGTGTGAATGGTTTATTTCTCTGTTCTTGCATTTTTTCAAGGCCATACACATAGAAATCCCTTTACGTCCCTGCAACCACATTTGATGACCATGATTTGCTGACAGTTAAAGAGAAACAACACAAACAAATTGTGCTTTCAGAGACTCATGTACCAAAGAAGAGATTTGGCTTTGTGAGCTTTCTTTGTGGGCTCCTAGCTGTATCTCCTGTTGTGAAAGTCCATTTCGCCCACCCACAACAGCAACAAGTCTTCTTCAATAGGAGCGGTAAGGCCATTAGGAGACCTTGTGAAACTACAGCATGTGCTGAAAGGTGTTGACAGCCTGACAAGGGGCTGATTTTTCTTTGAATGGAGCCATTAATTACAGCTTTTTGTCTTTTCTCTGTGGAGGAGAAAGTGTTCAACATCTCAATTTTTCACTGTGTAGTCAAAGTAACGTGTAATCATTTCTTTTGTGTTAAAGGTAACTTGTGTGGTTTTTGACTGCTAGGCCCTGTTTTGATTAACCGGTGGTATTCCATGTGATTAGAACCGTCTCATTCACAAACTAATGTCAAGATACGTAACTTGTAAAACTGAATGCACAGATAAATGTAGAGTAATAAATAAATAAATAAATAAATGTAGAGTGATTTGCACCTAAATCTGGATTTTTAACTTGCCAGAGCGATTTGTCTATGTTATTTGGATCCCTTGCCACTAATTTACATCATATATCATCATTTGTACATCTATTTAGCAAGTTTCAATGAAAATATACCACCTATTTGTGTAGATTCTTTGAGACTATTTTACCATGCTGTGTCACACTAAAACCACAAATGCGTGACTTGTGTCTGTAAAACACAATTCACAAATAAATGTAGAGTTATTTGTATCTGTAAATCTGGATGTAAATGTCTACTGTTTGTGAATATATATAAGGCTGTTCTTCCATAGGATGCATTCAACACAGGGTCCACCTTACATACATGTTGCTATGCTGCGTTGTCATGTTTCTACATTAGCCCATAATGGAAAACTGCTCTACATGCATTTCATCACTACCCTCTTCTTCTTCTTCTTGTAATTCTGGTAGTGTACACGTTCATCACTAGGTTGAAGAAGTTGCAAGAGACTGATGAAGAGACTGTTTAACATGCACACAATAAAGCATGAGCTGCAGGGTGTGTGTTCCGGTGTTTGATTCGCATCCATCAACCTACAGATGGTTATTTTCATTTCCCCAGTATACCTAGGCAGAGGATATTTAGTGGAGTCACGTTTCCTAGCAGCTATATCAAACGTTGTATCAAGCAGGCTTTTTAAAGTAAAAGCTCTTAATACAACTTGAAATAAAGCACTGCTGCAAAAAAAGTTCTCTGCGCTGTTGCTGTTATGACTGAGATCTATTTTAGCACTGCGCTCAAAATATTTATTTATTTAAATGTTTTGCCGCTATCAAAGCACCATAATCTGGCTGCGGGCCAGATATTATTGCTGGTGGGCAGTTTTGGCGAGGGTCCATAATCACAGAGAGAATGAATGTGTTTCCCTTGTCAACGTTGTAAAAAGCCTTTGTAAACCTTTGTAAACTTTAATTATTATGTGGTTTATAATGGACTGTGGTGCAGAAACAGTGACAACATTACACACAATATTATTTCTTAATATATTTATATAACCTCATTTGGAACTAAATTACAAACTTTACATTTACAAACTTTATTTAAATGCCACAGGCTTATAGTCAGGTCTACTGGAAAGGCTTGGTCTTCCCTGTACTTGTGAACTGCACCAACGGCGCAGAGGATATTCACGAATAGGTGGAATTTCACAAATATATTTCCATTGAAAAGCTGATGTCAACAGCATAAAGATATACATATTGGTGAGACTTCCTACCTGATAGAGAGAGGATTTTGTATCCAGTGGAATAATTCTTCCTGGACTGCTAAATCACATACATTAGTGCAGATAGTCACAACATCTTATTTTGATGTATTCTTGTGTAAATTATATACACAAACTTTCAAATAAAGAAAGGCTCTCAAATGAAAAAACAGAAAGAGCCTGCAAAACAGTAAAAAAGGCTTCAGAACAGTAAACATACTTTAATGGATGAGATAGAAACCCACTGTACATGGGGGTGTACTGAAATTTGTTTGGTGAGACACAGAGTAGCATTTAATGTAAACAAACCTGGCTGTTTACAATAAAACAGGGTACTTTTAATAGAAATCGTGGTGCGGGCGCTTACTTTTAAGATTTTGCACATCTCCCTGATGTTAGGGTGCTTACTGTTGTTTCTGCCTTATGACCGCATGGAGTGTAAATGACTTGCAGAATGTTCCACAGGTGGAATGATACTGCATCTCAGAAATGTGATTCAATAATAGCAGGTCTATCGTGTCAGCATTTGATCAGTCTGATGAATTGGAACATTTTATTTGATTAAACTTTCATTTGCTGCATGCACTCTCTGCAACTAAGGTGGGCTGACATGATGATGTAGCTTGGTAAAAGCTTATCACTAGCTTTATCTGTTAGGTGAGTTTTCCTTTGGACAGGATGTTTGAAGGAACTCCTGTCTTGATCTGAACACTGTATATCTATTTTTTGTTTCATTACGTAATGAAGACTGCCAAAAACACAAGTTCTGTTTTGTTGAGGTATTTAATTGTTTACATATGGTCCCCAGGGTTGGCCAAGTTACTTCCAAAATGCAATACAATATTACTCTCACGCAATTGTAATGATTTACGCTACTTTGCCTTACATTGAGTTATTTTCACTGCTATTTAATGGGTGCATTATTTGGCTAGTTAGATGTGCCTGCATTGGTGCATCACATGTATGTTTCTGTAACTCTTCCTGGATCCAGGGTGCCAGTTTGTGGCGTGTACCACATTTTGAGCATGGCTACCTCAAATGCATGTCTTTGGCTTTGGGTCTTCCAGTAATTGCGAGATATACCTTCCAAACCTTCTACTGCATGTTCATAACGAGTGTCAGTGGGGTTACAGTATATGTGTAGGGGCCCCCTGAATATGGTTAAATGAAAAGACTGTTTCTTTACATGTGGGATCCTAATGGGAAAACTTCCATGATGATTTGCTCTTTGTGAATGCCAGTGACATGATAACTTGGCCAATGTGACTTCAGTTTTTATTGATTGATGTAAATTGAACTAATTAGGTATCACTTGAGGGGAAGGGAGAAAAAGAAAAGAAGTAACGGGGGAAGACACATGTGCGGAAGAAAAACTTTCAGTTGAAGTCAGAGAGAATTATTATTTATAGACTTAAGTACATATATGTTTGGGCACAAATATTTCCTTTTCTGTATCGTTGCGGGCTCATTCTTTTGTTTTTTTCCAGTGAAAGTGATAAGTGTAGCTCAATCCTCCACTCGTGTTTGCAATAACAGAGAAAAGTGTAAAAGTGCAAACTGTTGGACCTTTAAACTAGAGGGACATAAGCTTGAACTGTCGGGAGAGACAACCAGCTTAGACAAGTGCCTTTTTTACCGGAGGACTAGAGAGAAAGTGAGAGCTAGCCTGCTGAGTAGTACTGTTGTGAGGAGGGACCTCGCCCACGGGAGGTGCATCTACACACGGACATCTACATAATGCATCTCGCCATGCTACTTCATCATCTACCCTGTGGATTCTTTTGAACTGTTGGAGGGTCGGAGTGATGGAGCTGCATGAGTAAGTGGAGCTGTACTGTAGGGAGTTTATAGATTTCTCTTTCATATGTCCACCACCATATGACCCCCAACATTTACAAATAATGAATTGATACCTTTGTTACTGATGCCTGTGCATTGTTACATTTACACACACACGGTTGAATTTTTTTTTTTTTTATCTTGTAAGAAAAAGGGAAAGTTTTCATTTGAAGATTACCAGTGTGGTTTCATAAAGCATCTTTAGGCTATTTGTCCATTTATTAAGGGTTCAATGTAAACTTTAAACTTAAAACATTTGTGTTTTGGTTTAATGCAAAACTTGTTTCAGAGATGAGAGTACCATGAATGTAAGTAAAGTTAAATGTTTGTTTTTCCTTTTTCATTATATATATTCTTCACATTTGACTTGAGACCAGGTATGGTTGTAACATGGAGAGAGTTGTTACAACACCAATTCCACCAAATAGAGATAAGATAGGATTAAAAAATAGACATTGATTTGAGGATTTTGTTTTTCATAGGCATACTTTGTAATTAATGTATTTATTTAATGTGAACTTAAATGGTATTCCACAAAAGTCTTCCTGGTTCCATATTCTTCACATATGTTTTACAAATCTATTCGTATCTGTAAATTTGTCATCATAATTTGAATAATAATGTGATGTTATGTTGTTGGTCTATTGTGTGCACATATATTGCATTTGAGAGGAATCCCTCTTCTGCAGCTCTTCCCGAGATTGATTTCCCTGTTCAAGGGTTATGTGGGAGTTTTTCCTTCTAAATTGAGGGACAAAGGGAGTGACATATTCTGTAAAGACTGTAAATACCCCTGAAGATATACTTCTCCCACCTCCTGATGGAAAATCAAGTTGCTTGAAGCTGACCTTTTGCCCCCAATTTCAGTCATGGAACATGGCCTTACATTCAATATGTCAAACCACTACCATCTAGTTCTAGGAAAAACACCATACACAGAGGCAAATGCCTAGCCTGGCACTGTTCAAACGTTAAAAACATCTTAAAAAACATATTACGTACAAATACTTTGAATTAGTCAAGCAAAGTCATGCACACACAAGTCAACACAAGTGCATTTTCATGTTTAACAGATATATGATCATGCCATTCAGGTCATTCTAAAATACAGTATTGTAAATTTTGCATTGCCATTTTGTCCCTCTCAGTTGTGCATTGTATGTTCAATTTGTTTGTCCAGGCTGGGGCATAACAGGAATACCAATCAATCATCCTTTATCTGAGCTCTATAATTTCCCTCTGATTCTTTGTGTAGGACAGACAACACATGCTGTCCACATTGTCCTTCCAGTCTAGCCATCTTCTTGTTTTATTTATTTTTTATCGTAAACATACCAATGATGCAAGCTGTTCTTTTTCAAGCTCCAAATACCATAATCTGAAGACAAACTTTTTTCATGTGCGCCAAACTGTGGGCATAAAAGTAAGTCCCTGTAGCCAAATTCATGGGAGAATGTATGATCCACTCTACCTGTGCTGTATCGTTTATGTGCAAAGATGTCGGCATGATAGAAATATAGGAAAATTGTATAATGGTTTGATGATATAAATGAAATGTTGCAATATCTGAATGCAACAAAGCAGCCTCCTATTAACAGATCAAAATTACTCTATCAAAAAAAATAAAGCAATGCTGGAAATGGTTGTTTGCAGAGTGAATCATTAGTAATTCGCATATGAATTGCTAGCGAATGTAAAAGATGTAAACAAAAAAAAAACAAAAAACCTTTCTTTGCACATAGAGATTTTTTAGAAAATATTTTTTTAAAAATGACAGATTATCAAAAACTGTGTAAATTATACCAGAAGTTTATTTTAGCTGTTAGGAACTAAATGTGATTACATATATATTTTTTAAAAATTGCTCAGAAACCCTACTCAGTTATCCACAGTACAGTACTTTCCACGTGCTGTTACATAACTCCGTGGAGATACAGGTAGCAGTAGTGTGTGGGGACTAAGGTAGTCTCGCTAAGATCAGTAAAACTGTAAATTAAATGAAATAAGAAGAATCGTCTCCCCATTAAGAAAGACGTGCGCATTTACACACGCAGTACTGTTAACCTGGGCTGTTTAAGATTCAGGAGCAGACACGGAGGCACAGTTAGAAACAGATACAGGGGTTTTATTGAACAACTGGTAGGAACGGTGCTTTGAAATCCTCTGTGAGGGTGGGGCTGAGTGCTGGCAGACAGTCAGACAGGACAGATGAGTCTACATCTCTGATCTATGGAACATGGTCTGGCTCCATCCAGTTCTAACTGACTGTTTCCTACTGAATTTGAACATATTTGGTAAAAAAGGGAAAAAATGTATTTGTGTGGGACAACAAAGTGAAAATGAATGTTAGAGGTAAAAACCTCCACATCCTCAGTGTCCTCAGGGCATTTGCTGCTACACAAACAAATATGTTGTGTTCTCAGAAACCCTGGATATGAGGAGCAGGATTTTGCAGGGTTACCGAAGAGAAACCAGGAGCAGGATTCAGCAGGGTCACCGACGAGGAAACAGGAGCGAGTGTTGGCCAGGCCACAAACAGGGAATTAGGAGCAGGGGTCAGCTATGACTGCCAACAGGGAACCTGGGCTAGCTGAGTCCCTGGAGAGAGCTTCACTGAAGGTGACTCCGTGGCAAGATTCTGCAGGGAACTGGCTGGTATAGGGCTGTCTGTCTGAAGGCAGAACAGTATGGGTGTTTTGCAGGCCATCCTGACTCTCGCTTGGTCCATGTGTTTGCTTTTTCCTCTATCTGTGTGAATGCTGTGCTTGCCTCTTTTGTGTTTGTGTTGCCTGTCCTTTTTACGGCTTGTGTGGCTCAGGTTCTACCTATTCAACAACACCTGAATTTCCTCAACATCTTTGTAATGTTATTTGAATCAGCATGGAGTGAATGATTGAATAAATAAATAAGATCAGTTACACCTAAGCACTGTATTCCCTCTTCTGTTGTCAAACTAGAAAGTGGCCTCCGCCAGTCACAGAGGCTTTGTACAGTCCTGCTGCTCTGTGAGATAACCACGCCCCCTTAATTTGAATATAAAAGATAGAAATACATTTATTTAAGGATTTGTTTTCATAGGCATATTTATTTATAAATGTATTTCTGAATATGAATTTAAATAGTATTCAATAAATGTCTTCCTGGTTCCATATTATTGGTGTACTCTTCTGCAGCTCTTCCTGAGATTTATTTCTCTGTTCAAGGGTTTTGTGGGAGTTTTTCCTTCTAAATTATGGGTCAAAGGGAGAGACGTATGCTGTACAGATAAATAAACTAGGTTTACTTCCCCCACCTCCTGATGGAAAATCAAGCTGTTTGAAGCTGACCTTTTGCCTCCAATTTTAGTCATTTCTGATAATGGACGATGGCCTCACATTCAGTATGTCAAACCACTACCATGTTGTCAGGACTGGGACAAAACATTTTTTGCCCATGTGGCCCACCAAAATTGGTCAGACACGCCTCACCTATACACCATCCTTGCATCCTACTGTAATATGTCTCCAAGTGGTATATGCCGTGGATAAATGTACCAGTGCAAGTGAATCAGTGTACTCATTTGCACTCATTTACTGACACCATGGTGATCAGAGGTGGCCATGGAGTACACAACTCATACTCAAGTAACCTACAAGTCGTTTTCACAGCAGCGTGGGATTAGCCAACGCGATGCAGACAAATAACCTCACCTCAGCCATCAGAAGAGTTAGTCAACGTTAAGAATGCATTAGAAAACTATGCTAGTTACAAAAACAATTTCAATTAAAGCTGCAAGCAGTGTTGGGAGGGTCCATGCACCTGCAGCTTTGCAGATTTAGGAACTCTGCTGGTGCAGCTGTGAATTTGCCACACGCTTCAGATTCTGCACAAAGGTGTTAATCATCACTTCCTGTGTCCCCTTTGTGTAGCTACATAGCACTTGGCACTATGGCTATAACTGAATACTGCCATGTATATGTGTTTGGGGTGTGACTGTTATCAAGCATGTAAAATTTGGTGCAGATATAAGCATGTTACAACAACTTCCTCTTTCATGGCGAAACATTGATTTTGAATGCCACGCCACGGGCACGCCATTTCACAAAAACTCACTGTTTGTACAAATTAATGGGATTAGACTAGACAGTAAAAATCTGAAGTTGGTCAGACTAATTTTCTAAGTGGAGTTTGTAAAGGTATGGAATGTGTAAATCATCCAAAACTTACCATAACATTCAAAATGGCTGACTTCCTGTTGGGTTTATGGCAATGCTCCAAGGGGCTTTTTTTGTACATCTGGACATGATAGATGTGTCACAGAAATTTTGCGTATACAGATGAAACATGCTGTGGGGGCTGCTTCGTTAAAAGTCACTTCTTGTTGCCAGCAGGTGTTGCTACGACTATGGGTGAATGTTGGCTTGTACATGTGTTCTTACCAAACATGTAAAATTTTGTACAGATCTGAGTATGTACAGTGAAGTTACAACAATTTCCTGTGTCTTGGCGATGTGTGGAACTCCGCTGCCATGCCACTGACACAACAAGTTTTACAACATGGCTTTGTCAATGTGTTAAGGATTTTCTGGGACAGTTTTGAAGTCCAACCTGCTAGAAGTATTCTATTGCTGTTGCCAGCAGGTGGCGTCATTAGCCATCTGCTAATGTGAAATTGTAAATTGTTATAGCCTTTTCAAATGTTATCGACCGAATGGGTCATATTCTGATAGTGAAATGAGTCATTTTGCTCAGGTTGTGACGGTCAACTATATTGATCCACTGTAGCTGATGTTGAAGCTACTGCAGTCCCGGTAGCAAACACATCTGTTATGGTTACCGTCTAAAGACTTTTTTTGGCCTGCAAAGCAAGAAACAGAGGGCAGAGGATGGTGTGGGCCAGAAAGAGATGATTGGGACAGCCCAGTTTCAGTATAGAAAATTACCCAATGCGTTGTTGTCTGTGCTAAAGTTAAATAAATAATTTACATTACACTGGCCCCAAATGTGCGCCGGCCCACCAGACATTTGCCCAGTATGCCAGATTACAACTCCACCTCTGCATGTTGTAGGACAAACACTGTCCAGAGGTTAAAATCATATATTACAACATATATAACGTACAAAAACTGTGAGTAAAGCAAATAACCCACGAAAAATCCACAACCTGACATTTGTACACACAGATTTTAGTGCAGACCAATGGAGCAAATTAATTAGTGACGTGCTAGTAGGCGATTTTGTTACCTTTGGATACAGCCAGACTAAATATTTCTTTACACAGCTTAATGGGCTGTAGCTTCATATTTAATGGACAGATATACTATATGAGAGTTGTATTGGCCTTCTTATCTAACTATGGGCAAGAAAACATAATTCCCAAAATATTAAACTAATGCTTTAAGTAGGACTAATCTATAAATTCTGGATAAATTTAGACCACTTTCAAATTAAAAGACTTAATTTAAATGACTGCTTATGGAATATAATTTCAATGGGCATCCTTATGTTGACTAAGTGGAAGATGAAAGAACTCATATTACTTACAGTGGTAACATTCTTGTATTCACTTCAATGCTGTCAGGGTTTGTGGTGGAGAGGTAGGTTGGTGGACCCAAGTGCAGGACAAAAGGCAGAGGAGGTGCAGTCCAAACGGTTTATTAAAGCAAAACAAAGGCAAGCACACTTACTACGTGGCTGAGAATCTCCCAGAGTATAAACAGTCCAACAAAACAGAAAATCCAAACAGGAGCAGATCCAGGGCAGAGAGGAGACAGGCACAGATCAACACATGACAGTGCGTACAAATGCAACAATGACCGGACAAAGACTAAACAGAAACACCAGGTATATATACACAGACAAACGAGCAGGGCGGGGTCAACACAGGTGACAGACATGAGACTAACGAGACACAGGCAGGCAAGGGGATAGCAGAGGGGAGAACAGAGAGGCAGGTTGGCAGAGAGACAGTTAACCCAGAACACACAAGTACACAGACCAGAAGTAGACACTAAGACATGAACCGAAACACAGAACTAGGACAAAGGGCTGAAATGCAGAGCTAAACCTAATAGGCAAGACAGATACTAAGTAAATTTAACGATGCAGATGAATAACATACTACACAAGGCTAAACAGAGAACACAAGGCCAGGGACCAAAACCACAAACAGAAATCATGGACCAATGACACAGACTAAATAACAGAATAATGAAACTAGACAGATCAGACACGCCCACAGCGTGACAGATGTTCTACCGGGAGCTGAATTAGTACAGAGGTCGTCTCCTCTCTAAAACAAACAGACTGGCTCATTAAAACATTAAAACACAGCCACATAGCAACGTTAGTGTTAGCCCTGGTGTGTTACAGCTAACAGCTGATCCGGGTTCGCCAGAGAACGCAACATAACTTTAGTCCTGCTAGTGTTTACAGCTAAAAGCTGATGAGAGTTGGTCTGGGTCCGCTCCACTTCAGAGCCCTGACAGGGTTCTACCGGGAGCCAAATTACCTCTGAGGTCATTTCCTCTCTAAAACAAACAGACCTGGTAAATAAAACATTAAAACACAGCCATGTAGCAATGTTAGCGTTAGCCCTGTGGTGTGTTACAGCTAACAGCTGATCCAGGTCCGCCAGAGAATGCAATGTAACTTTTACTTTTTATTTATCAACAGAGTCATGCTGTTGTTTTACAGCGCCTGACTGGTGAACAACCTGGCCGTGTTTGAGAGCGATGTACTCATGTTTGTTTCTCTGTCTGCAGAATCAGGACCTGATGTGGCCCATTCTGCATCCAGACCTGCCAAACTGCTGGATTTATATAATGTGTTAATATTTCTTTGTTCCTCTCTCTGTGCTGCAGTTCTTTTAAGAACTTGTTGGCTTGATCCAGATTATTATTAAATTAGTTGAATTTTAATAAGAGTGTGTTTATTCATATAGTGTATCAAGCTTATTACTTCTATATACGCAAATCTGATATTAATATTTTACTCATGGATAGGGACGTTAGGCTACTGTATGAATGAGCATGTTAGAGATGAAGTTGGAATTATATAATAAGCCTTTATATAGCTGGTCTGGTTGTGTACTCAGGAAAGACTGAAAATGGAAGGATTTAGCCGGAGTCGTTGATTGCAGACAATATTTCTGTGTTTTTACATGGTTTGAATTTGGTTGTGGGCCCAAGGGAGTTTATATAAGGATGATAGAGAGTGATCAAGAGGTGAATTTGCGCATTATACTTAGTCAATTAAAGCAAGCCAGGCAGCCTTCCGTATTTGTGAAAGGCACTGTTTTTTCACAATAACCAGCCTAGTTCAAATGAACGAAATGACACAAAAAAGATTAGTTCCTTTTAATGAACGAGATTTGAATGAACGAGTCTGTCAAAAGAGTCAAACTTGCCATCACTAACTATATTACTATAACAATATACGCAAGGCATTGTGTATCTTTCCCCCCAACAGGCTCAGAAATGTCAGCATAGCTAAAATTTATTGGATGACAACGAAAACGATCAGTGATCAGGACTGACATTATAAATGAGATTGTTGCCACACTTTAGTATAACAGTAATGGCACTGTACACTGTACTTACTGAATGGGTCTTAAGCTGTGGTGTTGTCCTGCACCGTAGGATTATTGTATATTATATAGGTCACGTAAATTACAGAAGAAGAAGTGGTGTACCTGAGTATCAGTAACGACAATAAATCTAAATTGAAAGTTCTGAAGCTAACAGATGCATGCTAATCTAGCTGGCTGCTCCTGCCGTGAATCACTATGGACTAGTACAATTGAATCATTCCAAAACTTCCTTTATATTGTTACATCATTTCTTCCAGGCTAAAATCACTTAGTACCTGTACATGGGATAGTAATATGGGTCGATTTAGCTGGTGAAGTAATGTGGCAAGCAATAACATTACAACTACTGTAATGTTAGCAACTGGTCTGCATTACCCGGCAAGCGAACGTCATCTAATTTGAGCTAACTAAAACACAAAATCACAATTTATTTCACACAATTTGCTGTAATGTTAATTTACTTGTCCAAGTGAATGAAAGCCAACTCTGGGTAGGTTTTTATATCCAAAACAAAGCAGAGCACTCTCTGGTACTCAAACGTCTTTACAATGCGGACCTGTTTTTTCACCCAACATTGATCTGATTCTCGATGGGCTGACTGATGGGCTTCAGCACGTAACATGTTTTTAAAAATATTATGATTTTTATTCTTTGTGTTGGAGTCTGAATCAAACCCAATTTCTTCACCTAGGAAGCAGCATGTAGACTGCCAGAGGTAAGAAAGAAAGCTGGTGAATGGTTGATTTTTATTTTATGTTACAACCTGTTCAAAAATAGGCAAGAAAAAGTGATTAATTTAATAATAAAAAATCTACATATAGCCCCTTTAAGTCCTAACCTGCATAGCTTGTTAATAATACAGTGCTTCCAGTTCTGATGTAATTAGTTTATGGTGTGTGTTTGTTGTTTTTGTTGTTGTTGTTGTTGTTGTTTGCCTTAGACATGGGTGAACCTTGCATCAACTTAGAAAAAATTTGTTCTTCATTTCAAATGATTTGTTTGTCCAACGGACTAGTAACTAAAACTGAAGTGGGAAAAAAAGATATTCCAATCCAACCAATAATGACCAATGCATATCAGGGGACAGAAGCTGTGAAACATATATAAAAAATTAAAAGTTAATGTATTGCATTTTTCTTTATTGTGATTTATACACAAACACATGCAAACACGAGTCAACACAAGTGCTTTTTTCATGTTTAACAGACATATGATCATGCCATTCAGGTCATTCTAAAATATAGTATTATACATTTTCCATTGTCATTTTGGCCCTCTCAGTTGTGCATTGTATGTTCAATTTGTTTGCAGTCCCGGATGGTGCATAACAGGAAGTTTAAATACCAATCAATTATCCTTTATCTTAGCGCTTTAATTCCCCTCCAGTTCTTTGAGTAGGACAGACAACACATGCTGTCCACATTGTCCTTCCAGTCTAGCCATGTTTTTATTTTATTTTTTTTATCATAAACATAGCAATGATGCAAGATGTTCTTCTTCTTCTTTCTCAAGCTCCAAATACCATAATCTGAAAGACATTTTTTCATATGGACCAAACTGTGGGCATAAAGAGTCCCTGTAGCCAAATTCATATGGAGGAATGTATGATCCACTCTATCTGTGCTGTATTGTTTATGTGCAAAGATATCAGCATGATGGAAATATAGGAAAATTGTGTCATGTGAAAGCTACAGGAGGTTTTGGTCAGTTGCATGTTTTGCATAATGATGACGGATGGATAAAAAAAGGTGAGTTTGAACAAGTAGTTGGTCAAGTTGTCAGGTCCAGAAGTCAGTGATATGTTTATGCCATGAACACCATAATTTAAAGCTGATTTGACCATTTACTGAGGCTGCCAGTTGACCTCAAGCTCAGCATGCTGGGAAAACAGTGCAGCATTAGCTACACTGTAGGATGCCATGGCAATTTGGAGACTTAGAGTTCACCAAAGACATATACATACTGTTGTTAATTAGTTGAGAAGCTAAGGGAAGATCACACTCACTAGTAAACAACATGTATGCTACTTTTTTTCTATGTCTTATGCAGGTCTTGCTCTGCTCTTTGGAAATACAATCTACTCTTTCTGCTTTGCTGCTTATTCCCCCTACTGCGACCTCTTAGCGTGACTGCGAGAGATCAAGTTTTATTTCAGTTTCATTTGCTGCATTTTGAGACATTTTGACATTTGCTCTTTTGCTGAAAGTTAGATGAAAATATTTATTCCACTCTTATGTTTGTAAGTTAAATATATAGATAGAACATGTTAGCTTACAATCAATAATAGAAAAGGACCAACCAAGAAATAGTCTTGAAAATAAACACTGCAACATTTAGTTTTTCAAAATCAGTTATCTAAAGATACTAGTAGGTGGATTTTGTTACGTTTCCACCGAGTCACAGGACTGTTACCCTGTTGGGGGGTGGGGTTGAAGGAAACAATAGCGCGTCTATGGTCCATACATTCATGGTTTGGGCAAAACAAGCTAACTGTTCCTACCATGTCTTTCTCCTAAGATAAGCTTACTGGCTGCTCACTCTAGCTACATATTTACCATATAAACATGAGATACTGATCTTCTCATCTTATTCTTGGCAAAAAAGCAAATAAATAAATTTCCCAACATTTTATAGAAACCCATACCTCTTCAATGACAATTTAAAGAAAGGGGTCAAACAAGGTCACAGACTTTATCAGTATAGTATTAGCCCAAAGGAATCATCTCACTCCCAGCCTGTCTGCCAGAAGCTCCCATTAGATCTACACTGGTTTCATCAGTCCTATTTCCAAAAATGGTAGACTCAGAACTTTTGACAGCTTTGCCTTCCAGCTTCCCGCCTTTAGCAGCTGAACTGGCCTGATGACAGCAACAAAACATTGGTCTCTGGTAGCCCAGGAGCTTGTGCCAGGAGTTACGCTGGAAGATGAAATATATGAACGGGTTGTATACGGTGGAGCTCTTGGCGAAGAGGCATGGCAACAGGGTGACGAATGGAGCCATGTTGTCTTGTTCCTGGGAGTGAAACATGCTCCAGAAACTGGCAGCCACATAAGGCGTCCAGGCAATAAAGAACCCTGAACTAATCATCACAGCCACCTGAAACAAGAAGAGCAGATCAAAGAAAAGATGAAGATGTAAGTTCAGTAAAAAGAGGGATTAGGGTTTGAGAAGAGACAAGAAGGAGAGGAGGGGAACAATAGTTTTAAAAATACCAAAATACCGCTCTCCTAGCTAGCCTTGCTCTGTCCAATGGTACCAAAAAGCACCTTTAAACTGCATATTGGTTTTGTTTAGTCTGTTCAAAAACAAAGTGTAAAAACTGTTGAATTGTCGGATATCCTCCCCTTCCACTCTTTGTTCTATGTTAAGATAACCTCATGAGAGTGGTATTGATCTGCTCATCTAGTTCTCAAGAAGAAATTCCTTTCTTCTTTTATTCCTTTAAACTATTTGTTTCAAACACTGGTGAAATAAGGGTGTTTGATCATACAAATAAAATGTTGCAATGTTTGAACGCAACAAAGCAGCATCCTAACATCAGATCAAAGTCTATCACATCAAAAAATAAAGCAATGCTGGAAAGGGTTGTATGCAGAGTGTTCATCATACTGATGATGGGTGCACTGTTATATAAACAGTCCTTAAAATACTGGAGTGATAAGGGAAGTAAATAATCATATTTTATGAGTATGCTGATTTTGTTAAATTGTCCTCTACTTAATGTTAGTCTGTGGTAACAAAAGCCTCAGTCCAAACACAATATTTCGCATCAGTCATCATATCATCAAGATATATTAAGTGATCAAGAGGTATTAAATGAATAATTCACAAATGAATATGAATTGCAAGTGAATGTAAGAGCATAGATTAATCTGTTTGTATGTTTGGGGGTTTATTCAACTCATCATTGCTTGGCCCTACCCTTCGCACAAACACATGACACATGATAAACAACTGTGTAAAACATACCAGAAGAGTTTATTTTAGCTGTTAGGAACCAAATGTCATTACAAATAAAAAATAATTGCTTAAAACTCAATTATCCACAGTACAGTGCTTTCCACAGGCTGTAACATAACTCTGAGGAGATACAGGTAGAAGTAGTCTGTGGTGGCTATAACATAGTCCCGCTAACATCAGTGAAACAGTATAATAGAATAGTAATAGCATGAATCGCCTCCCCATTAAAAAGACGCTGTGCGCGTTTACGTATGAGGTTCAGCAGCATAATGTCATTGATTATTTGAATCTCACGACACTGACAGGATTGGTCAGGATGAACTGACAGCAGTCTCTCTAATCATGAAAGTAATTCTTTAAAGCACAAACAAATAGGATTTACATATGATCCATCAGGGCAGCTACCGTCTTTTTAAGAGGAGCGAAATATTTCTCATTAGTTCATGAGATATTAAAAAAACACCAGTTAGTTTCAGGTTAAAAGGCATTGTAATGCACGCTACTGAGATTGTAACAGGTATAATATTGCATTTTTTTTAAAGTATAGCATTATATTACTGCGTTACAGCAAAAACCAATCCAAGTAACGCTTTACTCCCAACACTGATAAAACTACCTGAGTGGTCTGGAAAGAAAGCGATAGAGGGAAACAGATAAAAGCCATCAATTTTCTTTATTTACATGGCTTGCTTATCTATAAGTAAAAAAGTGGGCTTTCACACAATCAGACAGGACAGATGAATCTGCATCTCTGATCTACGGAACATGGTCCAGCACCATCCAGCTCTAACTGACTTATTCCTACTGAATTGGAACCTATTTGGTAAAGAAAAGAAAAAAAAATTATTTGTGTGGGACAACAAAGTGAAAATGAATGTTAGAGGTAAAAACATACACACGCTCAGTGTCCTCAGGGCATTTGCTGTTACACAAACAAATCTGTTGTGTTCTCAGAAACCCAGGTGACTAGTTGCTGACCTTGTGTGCTGTCAAGCAAAATTGGCAGATCAGTGAAAACACTTTCTCTTCTGATCTTTGTCAATCCCTACTCAGTTTCCTGCAGAGCCACATTCCGTGTTGCATGACCAATGTTTACAATCACCATATTTACAATCAAATACAAACGAATAATAAATCTGCTTCAAAAACAGTTTCATAATCAATTTTTATCATTGTTTTTTCATCGAGACGGCTTCAATCCTGCATTTAAACAGCCACGACCTTTCACTTCAATAGTAATGGATTCAAAATAAGTCAATAAAAAGAATAGCAGCAAATGTCACGTTTAAGTTCTTATGTGATGTTATGTGATGTCACAGGTTTGGCCCTTTCCCCCTCATTCTCTGTAATGCACACACTTTGACACGCTCATGAATATGCACACACACACAGTACATGCACACATGTGGACAGTTTACACACATTGGTGAGGTGCAGAGCAGGAGCTCACAGATCCCATGAAGCCACCAACATTCCACCAATCATCTCACACAAGTGGAATAGCACGCACAAAGGTGGTGATAAGATTTCTGCATCTCTCAGAGCGACCAATCTTTATGAAGTATATTCTTTCTTAATCTATAATCTAGTGTTTCCAGTAGCATGGTGCTGGTGATTAATATAGGTGAAGTCCCAAAAGTACTTAAGATATCAGTGTTAGTTGGTGTTTGGGGTGTAAGCAAATTAAAGGGTAAGTCTAGTGATATTCTATGTTCCTCTTATTGTCAGAAAATCTAATGTAATCAAGTATTGCTTATGTAGCCAATCCTCAGTGGGAATGGAAGCGCTTAGGGCTGAGTGCCAAAGACAGGGAAGGGAAGTCAGAAAGTATTGAGAGATTGACTAACACATTGCCAGCTTTGCTGGCTTTTTCATGTGATTTGGGATTTAACTGGTTCTGTATAGGGTGAGATTCAGTAGAAATCTAGACAATGAACAGCAGGACAGAAATAGATGGTGGTCTCCTGTCCATCGGCCTTCCATCTAACTCTACACATCCCAGGAGAGTAGGGAGCAGAGTCAAGGGGTTGTTAAAATAGCTGGTGTCAGTTGTAGCTGGCTGAGCTGCTCCAGACTGGATATCTAAAGTAATTTAAAAAATGCCTGCATTTGACCCTGACACATAGTAAAGTATTACATGAACAGAGCTGCTGCTGAGCTATGTTATATATATATAAATCTATCTAGCTAGCTATATATATATATTAGTTAATACAGCATTATACTTACAAGAGTGATTTTCTTCTCAATCTTGCCATATTGAAAACCATTGCTCTGGATGGATTGGTAGGCCCTGTGCAGCTTCCAGGCAATACCAAAATACGTGAAGAGGATGACCAGACAGGGGATGAATGTGCAGAGTACAGACATAGCCATGATGAAGGTGGAGTGGTTTAGGGACTCTCCATAGCCCGTCCAGTCTATCGAGCAGGCAAGTCCAAATGGCTCTGGCCCGTAGCTGCCCCAGCCCAGCAAAGGAAACAAGGCCCACAGGCTAGCATACAGCCAGATCCCACTGATCGCAATACTGATGGTTCTCCTCTGGAACTTGATACCTGTGCACAAACAGATTTTGAATTCAGTTTATCAATATTTAATTCAGTATGTCACCTATGTGGCACTATTGTGATTTGTTTAGATACAGTACTACTTTGCACCACAGTATATGCTAACTCTGACTACATTTTGCTTTTACTTACTTTTGCACCATAAAGCATAAGCACAACTATAGGCAACACTTGTGTACATAACTTCTTTCAGTGGTGCAGCATGTAATGAGGAGTCTTATAAAATAATAACCTTGGGGAGGCATTATAGTTCAGTCGGAGAGGAATTGACCATTCGATTTGGCAGAAAAGTTCTGCCCTTCGCATAAAGAATAAGAGTGGTAAAGCGGATTCTGTGATAGCTAACCCCCACACAAACATGAACCTTAGATCTTAGTTAAATGGATAGTATGTGACTGCAATCCAATACACTTTTTACTGCAGTGAATATTTCTTCACAGTTTGCTAGCTCTCCATTTTGTGTTTGCTCTGAAATAAAATCCATTTTTGTACACTCCTCCGGTTCATCAATATGAACCTTCTGCAGAATCACATACTCGCCCTTTAAATCAACAATACCAAACGCTTAGCACATAAGGGGGAGGTTGATGGAACCTTGGCATTCTTTAAAACTCCATTTACATAGTGTTTTTCATTTCAATTTTTGCATTCTATGATATCCTTGCATCGCAAATATGATATGGTAAATGTTAGGGAAAAGGGGTGGATATGGCAAATAAATCATGGTTAATGTATATGTAGTGTTATGCAACAAAAATTCTGTGACTCTTTCCTCCTCATTATATTTAATGAGTAATATGTAAATATTGTACATATCCACATTCCTTTATATTTTACTTATTTTATATTTTATTTCTGGGGGCAGTGCGGTGGTGCAGTGGTTAGCACTGTCGCCTCACAGCGAGAAGGTTGTGGGTTTGAATCTTGGTCGTTCCAAGCCTTTCTGTGTGGAGTTTGCATGTTCTCCCTGTGTCTGCGTGGGTTCTCTCCGTTCTCCGTGCTCCAGCTTCCTCCCACCGTCTAAAAACATGCAGACTAGGTTAATTGGTGACTCTAAAGTGTCCGTAGGTGTGCGTGCGCCTGGTTGTTCGTCTGTGTGTGGCCCCGCCATGGACTGGCGACCTCTCCAGGGTGTACCCCACCTTTCCCCCAATGTTGGCTGGAATTGGCTTGAGCCCCCTCCGACCCTGTACGCAAGATAAGTGATTGATGATGATGGATGGATTTATATTTCTTTGTATATCACTATCTTTATATATATTTCTTTTGTCTTTTCTGTCTGCAAACTGTGACACAGAATTTCACCTCAGGGATCAATAAAGTATTTCTGATTCTGATTTCTGATGGATTTAATGCTACTTCCTGCATTAGTGCGGACAGTTAATATTGGACATAATACTGGAATGATGCTTGTCTGAATATACACGTAACCGTCACTGTGGATCTACGCAGAGAAGGGTGTTGTGGGTAACCGTAGGTTGCAGAGGCTCACAGAGAAACCAACATGCACACCTCCCAAATCACAACAACCCATTACACAGACCTTAAGCGTCAAGCAAGATGATTGGTTAATGCCACTCATGTCAGAGGTTGGGTTGGAAACGAAGACGAAAACAAACAAATGCATCACATAAAAGAAACATCCATGCAAAGGTATCTGAAGCGCCTTTGCATATTCACATGTGCAGCCCAGAGAAGCATGATTCCAGCTCAAATTGAGGTGTCAAACTGTCCAAAATTCATGTAATTCCTAGTTATATTGGGCTAGGTTAAAATGGTCATACTGTAGATCTGCATGAATATGACTAAAAGTAACTAGTTGCCTGGTACCCAAACCGCTGAGAGCTGAGCCATTGATTGTTAAGCATGAAGGAAACAGTTGATGCCAATCAAATCAGCTAATGCTAGTGCAGGTTCATGCAAGTCTGATTATAGTGCTCTGCCTGAACTAACGCTAAGGTCCACTCTCCAAAACTTATTAATTTATTGAGCTGCTCAGCTAACTGAGATCACATGCTCACAGAGGAGATGTCTTAACAAGGACATATATACCCACCCTATAAAGGTAGGACCACTCAATCATCATCAGAGCAGAGCATTGTTTGTGAATAATACCGGTGGATGTTTAAGCTCTGTGGCTTTTTCAGGGCTTATTGGGGAGCTGTACACAGACTGTTTCCCACTATTATGCATTCACAATTATCGATTGTGTAATTTACATTCAGTTCAAAGTTCCCTTTTGTGTTTACTGACATATCTATATCTTGCATTCTAAGAATTCACCAGGAGTCAGCTATCAATCCCGCTGCCATTTCTAGCCCTAACCCTTGTCCACAGACTGATCCTCTGCATTATTCTCTGTTGTGTCAATTATCATGGCAGGCGCAGAGGCTTTAAGTGTGAAAGTGTATTTCATTTCATTATGTTGCTTTTATTTCTCCCACTAATGAAATGCCACAAAGAACATTATCTTCAGCATTACATACAGCATATGATAGCTAGAAACATACTGTAGATAAAGTAATTTGTGCATTAAGTTGCACACACAGTGACTTCAGACTCGACTTGAGACTCGTCCTCAAAAGATTTCAGACTCGACTCCGACTCGAGGTGTGGGATTCGTGAACAATGTTTATTTTTAGGAAACGTCTGTTGAGTTATTCCCTCCCTCTATTACCTATAAACTGCCTATGTAACATGTAGTATCAGCTTCGCGGCACCGGCAGCTGCTGAGCCATCATAAACTTTAACTTTAAAACTTCATACAACAAGACCCAAACAAAGATGCGCTGAACGCAAATAGGTTAGTAACCTGTGGTGAGTAAACATATTTAGCTCAACATTGGCCATCTAACATTAGCTTGCTTCTTGCTTCAGCTACGACCTGTGGGAGGTTTACTCCGACTATTGTTTGTTATGAAAAGATACATGAGTGTTTGTTTACTTGCCAAACTTCTGGCAGTCAATTATTGTAATCCTTTACGTCCCGCTGGGTGCCGTCACGTCAATTAATACCGCTGGCTGGAAAGGGGTTACAGGTTTTTTGTTGATCATGTAACCTTACAGTTTTATTTAGTTATAATGTTACACTGGTTTGAGAGTCTGGGGGATGCGTTGACTTACAGTAGTTTAAACTGTCATTGATTGCATTGCACATTACATGGTTGTCTGAAAAACAAGATACAGTTTATTGTTTTGAGAGTCTGGGGAGTGTGTTGACTTATAGTATTTGCTTTGCATTGCACATTATGTGCTCTGTAAATGGAAAACAGGTTACAGAATTCCTTATAACTATGCAGTGTTATAAGCAACCTGGATTGAACGCAGCAGGTGATACAACATTCGTAATAACCATGAGAGACTTGAGACTTGACTTCGACTCCAGCTCAAAGCATCTCTGATTAGGTGAGGAAGGAAATTAAAGTCAGCATATGTGGAATGATAAGTGACTTTACATTGATGAAAATCTGTATCTCAAACCACATCTGGAGGTGCTCATAGACTGATATTAGTAGTGTAATTCACTATGGCTCTACTCAGAGCTTCTTTGGTGAGCTCAAACCTGTATCATAATCAAACCATAATCACTTTCACTGTATGCAGCATATTTGGGTCTGCATATTTTCAGCTACTTTGAATAAACTGACATCCTCAAGTTAAAGAATGTTGACTAAAATTATGTTAATTGCATGAATTGCATTGATCTGTCTTATCAGCAGAAAATCAATCGCTGTGGCCTTTGATAAGATAAATTGCTTATTTCAAAAATACATCCCATCTGAGATTACACTACCTGCCTTGGGTGGACATCCTGTTACCAGGTACCTCACCATCCCCATCACAGCCAGAGTCATGATGCTGGTTATGCTGAAGATCATTCCCATCACACCATAGTAGAGGCAAGATGTGTCACCTCCAATCCAAGCATGGTTAAAAGCTGAAGATATGGACAGAGGATACATGCTGAGGGCCATGCCAATATCTGTTATGGCCAAGTTCACTGTCAACAGTTCAGGAGCTTTCAGTAGGGTGAGGCGATGACCTGCGCTGACCAGGACTGACGCATTGCCCAAGATAGATAGGATGGCTGCAGAAACAATGCAAAAGGATAGAGAAACAAGAAGTGACATCTCAAAATAACAGTTTGACAATTAGCTATACCTGTTACCTGAGAGATATTTTTGTTTTCACCCATTGCTGGCGATTCATGCCTTCATGGTGTTTCATGGTGGTTCTAAAAAAAGTCTTCCAAGTTGATACTGCTCACCCTTTCTCAACAAAGATCAATATTCATTCTCTGTCCTCACTTATTGTGGATTTTTCTCATCCCTAAGGATTGACTAGTTTGTTCTTACACCATACTTGGTTAAGTCCAGACTCTGCAGAGCTCCAAATATTGTGTGGAGGCTGGCTGTAAGCTGTAAGAGAGGCGCCAATGATACAGTATCTCACAAAAGTGAGTACACCCTCACATTTTTGTAAATATATTATTATATCTTTTCATGTGACAACAGTGAAGAAATGACACTTGTCCAAATGTACAAATTGGGCCCAATTAGTCATTTTCCCTCTCCAGTGTCATGTGACTCGTTAGTGTTACAAGGTCTCAGGTGCAAAACTCCCAGCAAACCTTACTCCTCTTTCATAATACTGCGATAAGATAAATAAGAGGCTTTTTTACTTCCTTTTTGTCAACGGGCTGTTACCTCACTTAGAAATGAAGCACACGTCTGTTTTCTCTGTTGCTTGCATCAGCCACTATTCTGCTTCTCATGTCAAAGTATCGGATGTAGCTGCATGCGCTCTCCCGCGAATCTCTCCAACTACAGCGACAACACCTGCAGTCCACTAACACCACAAAATGGCTGGGTCCCAGCACAACAAAGTCTCCAACATAAACTCCATTTAAGGATAAATATCAACAACAAAGTTTTATGTATTATGTTTTATGTATGGCTTTTATCACATTGCACAGGTAAACTAATATTACTGCAAATATGTGAAATATATTGTGATTTTAGATTTATGGTCATTTTACCGATACTCAGGTACACAGCTTCTTCACCATCTCAGTTGCTGTAATTAATGTAACCCATATAATATACAATAACATAACATAACGGCACAGCACAACAACACAGTGGAAGACCCATTCACTACAGTAACATTACTGCGGTCTGTTATAAATTATGGCAAATATGTCATTTCTAATAATTAGTCTAGCTCAGTAACAATTTTGTTATCATCCATTACATTTTCCTGTGCACACATTGCAGAGCCTCCAGTGAAAGATACACAAATAATAACGCTGGTTACTGAAAAGCATACATGTGAGCTAAGGCCGATGGATCAGGTCGGCTGAATGCAGTCAAATTTTTTGGGTCAGATTTTCTTAACAGACCCGGAACATGTCTGTGTGAAAAGCCACAGTCGGCATGTCAGTGTTTCCACGTTTATTGCAGGATCTCGTTATGAAAGCGGTTGTGTTTCGGATTTTGCTTGCTCATGAGTTGGAGCCAAGCACACACCTGGTTGCAATCTTAAAACCATACCGCTAGTGGCCGCTGAAAACTACATATTGCCCCTTTAACATATTATTTTCTTTGAATATATAGGCTCTGGTGGTTCCCCTTGTGGTGGCAGGTGTATTGGATGTGACGGGATCTGCCTGAAAGTAGAAAGTAGGTTTGGATCTTAGGTAGGTTTAAATACAATCTTTAGCCCACAACCAGCTGGCATCCACACACAACATAACATTTATAGCCTACAGATATTTGTTTTTAGCTAACATAAAATATAACAAGCGAAAAGGCTGGTTTAAGTCCTAATTATCAGATCGATCTCTGTTTACATGTTAATGATGAATCCTCCTGAACGTCAGCAATATTATCAGGAAACACTCCATAAACTTTAATTATTATGCAGATGATACACAATTATACCTACTGAACAAGCCAGATGAAGCCAGTCAGTTAGCTAAACTAAGCATGCTGCATGCCTTAAGTAAAATTCTGGATAACCTGCAATTTTCTAATATTAAACTTTGACAAAACTAAAGTTATTAAACTTTGCATTATCTAAAGATATACTGTAGTTACTCTGGATGGCATTGCCCTGGCCTCCAGCACCACTGTGAGGAATCTCTGAGTTACCTTTGATCAGGCTATGTCCTTTGACTCACTCATATAAAACTTCACATTACACATTCTACACATTTTTTACTTCGATCAGGCTGTCTGAATAAGTCCCTTATGACCCTCCAGCTGATCTAGACTGCTGTGAATGTGTACTGACAAGAATCAGGAAAAGAGGTCATATTTCCTGTTTCATGTTAAGGCAGTGTTTTTTCCGAACTGTGGCCGCTGCAATGCACTCTGTATAGGTTCCGGGAGGGCTCGCACTTATGTGTTAAGTCATGTGCCCAGCAGCAGAGCTACGTTTCTGCCTTGTGAAAACGACTCAGCAGTCCACCAGCTTGTTGCTCTTACTACGATTAACTGCTGTTTCTACAAAACGAACATTCAGGCTGAAAATTCAACCGTGGTGTTGTGTCAGGAGATGCAGTGACTTAACCTGCGGTGAGTAAGAAATAGTGGATATAATAGAGCTAGAGCTAGTCTCAAGGCTAAATTGTGTAGAGTGAAATGCCATAGAAGCTAATAATTGAGTTAATATAAAAAATAAAACCCCCAACTCTTTGTGGTTATTATTAAGACAAATGTTATGCTTATGTTAATGCTTATGTTAAATATGATTGTTTGATTGATTAAGCCATGTGTGGTAGTGGAGTCAATTTAATTACTCAATTATTTTACGTGATGTATTTTTCTTTTATTGCCAAAAAACACTGAAGAAAGAGTAGATAGCATGAAGTGGCCATCATTTGCATCTTTGTCAGAAGAAGAAGAAGAAGAAGAAGAAGAAGAAGTAGAAGAGCAACACAGAAAATAACCCATAACAATAGAAAACTGTTTACATTCCCCTTACATGCCTTGTTGCTTATGTTTAAATAATAATAATAGAGTAAGAACTGGAGAACAGCAGATAGCTCGTTGTTACTGTGTGATTGTAGAGCATGGGAGAACAGTGGATACTTTAAATACAGCCCACATCCCTAATAATACTGCAAAATTAAAGGATAACAAGTGGAGGAACAAGTGGAGGACGTTCAAGATTTTTCACATCTCTCCGCTTACCTTTTTAGTCTTGTGTAATGTGTGTAAAGAATGAAAATAAATACTAGGTTCATCTGTACCCCATTAAACATTTAAGAATATCTATCTTTTTATCCACCTTCATATACAGTGTAGTTTGTTTTCTACTCCAGCCTGTCCCTGCTGCTCCAGCTGCAGTGCAGGATGAACTGTAAACAGTTTTATTTATTACACATTATCAGCCCCAGTGCCACTGCTCTTTATTCTGGATTTGTTGAACCTAAATAAAATGTATGTGACAGATGAATTAGATGATTGTGAGAGTCATTTTTTCATTAATGCTAAAGTAGTTGATTTTACATTCAAAGGTGTCTTTGAGGGTGAACTAAAAAATGGTAAGCCATCAGTTGATTATCACTGTGGAATGTTCATTCAGTGTAGACACTGACAGTGAACTTCAGGATGTAGCTGTTCACAAATACTGTACAGTATGTAGACTTAGGAACAATCCTTGTCTCATAGCCGGCTTAGATGATGGTCACCCTAACCACTGTAGCAATTAGGTCCCAGTTTGGTTTTGTGAGGGAGACGCCATCTCCACATTTAAGAGTAGGCTTAATGATTGTAGTTAGGACTAGCTCAGGCGAGCCCTAAACCATCCCTTTGTTATCCTAGGCCTAGACTGCCGGGGGACTTCCCATGATGCACTGAGCTCTTCCTCTCCCTACCAATCTGTATACATTCTTATCCCATTATTTCATGTTACTAACCTGACCAAGTGCGTCATTTTGTGTTGAAAAGTGATGGTGACATTTAAGGGCTTAGATTAGGGATGCGATCAAACACTTGGTCCACAAGACGTGATAATGCTCAATATGGGAGTAACAAAAACAAGACAAGAAGATACTCCAATGTTATTTATAAGAAATATTCATTGATAAAATAGACTATTTGATGGGGATGTCTGGGGGTCCTCCCCCAGAAGATTTTGAGCATTAAACTCTTAATTTCCTGCATTCTGGAGACATTTTCTGCACCAATTTATGGTGGAAATGTCTTTATTTATATGAAGGAAAACAAAATTCATGTGGCCGGTGACAAATCAGAATATAAATTTATTATCAAATATAATAATAATAATAATAAAGTAATCCTAATTTATTTTTTTGGACAGGGCAGATCTGTTTCTTCTATATATACATTATATTTCATGTTTTCCTGTTGTCCAAGTAAACCTTTCTCATAGTACTTTTATTTGTTCTTAAACATTTCTTGTTGCAAGCTAATTTTTAGAAAACCTTTAGCAAGTGCTTTCGAAAAGTAGTGGGGACAAAATGAGCCATTTCAAAAAGTGGTGGGGACATGTCCCCAGCATCCCCAGTGTAAATGACACCTATGAACCCGACTTCTTCCCTCTTCTGTTTTTTTGTGCTTTGATGTCTCCATTTTTACAGTTGATGAATTTACATGAGATGACAAAAAGACTTCATAAATAGCGTTTGACAAAGTTTATAACAGCTCAAAAAACAATGGGATTTTTTTAAGGTCTTCTGGGAGGACTTGGTGCCACCTCAAATTACTCACATGCAGGTTTTGCTTGCCATAATAAAAAACACTCCTAAGTCTTTACTTTATTTACTTTCAGCTTACTGGAACTTCCTACTAAATGTTATATTTTCATTATACAGTATTTCTCTTCTCACTATACATATAGCGTATTAAGAACATTAAACACTGCCAACAATGGACACAAATGTAAATGATTTGTAACTTAAAGATACAAAGTGGTTACTAAAGATTTTAATTTTGTAGTGATAATGTATAATTTAAAGGAAGCGCATGACGATCTGTTTAGTTTGGTTCACAAATTTATGGTGAATCTCATTTACACTTTTAAGCAGGTAACCAATAACATGTGACAGATCACGTTTGAAAATTAATTTATTTTACTGCAAGAAAGTGCTTACCATGCCTGTGATTCTAAAAATAGAAAAATATTTGACCATTAATTATAAACTTATCAATAATGTCTACTCCATTAGAGAGATTGGTTGATGTGTTATGGGTTCAACCAGTTTTACATAATATCTCTCTCTTACATAAGGTTATGGAAATTTGATTGATGCAACATGAAATGTTGTGCTGACGTCTTCATTTTTAAATTGTCCTTTTAATCTGTGAAAAAGCACATTAGTTTTTTGTTCCTCAATAGTCCTAATGGAATTTTCTCTATAGCAACGTTGACTGACACAAGTGTTCTGCATTCAGTCCTTATTCATGAACTTTCTGTCATCATTATAATAATTACTTTTTTAATAGCGGAAAAGTGTGAACTGATGATGATTTTGTAGAAGACTAAATGGAGGTAATAGCTTTTTAAAAATGTTTCTTGTGCATGTTGAATGTGATTCTTATGTAGAAAATTAAGGTTTAAATTGTGTCAATATTCATATTAAAATATTGTATATTATTATTACTATTATTAAATAATAAATAATGGAGTTTAACTTCTCAAAAGTTACACTAAACTATCCATTTGTAACTCTAATTTCTAATGAAATTAAAAACTATAACCAAAATTACCATCAATAGCTAGTAGGTTGAAGGATTTGGAGTTAGATAGAGGAGATTGGCGATACATTCAATCTTACGCGACAATATAGAAACCAGCATATATATACACAAGCAGTTATTTAATAGATAAACAAAAGCAAAACACATCAGATGAAATCTAACTAAAATACACTGAACTAGAGAACAAAGGTGTGTGTGTGTGTGTGAGAGAGAGAGAGCTTCTTTGTTCTGCCTCCCATTGTCCCGCGTGCATGAGCATGAACACACATGGTCAGAACAAAGACAACACGTGAATAGGAGCTTTAAAGTTCCTCTCCACTGTGTGTGGTGGTGTTTAAGGAAACCAGTGTGTCCCCAGTGACAGCTGAACCTTATTTCACCCTATGCCTGTGCACTGATGCTCTAACTGATTACTGGATCACCTGTTATTCTTTTACTTCATGGCTACACCAAGGGAAATGGCAACACAGCTGAACAAGTCAGAAACTTCTCTTGGAGGTATACATTTATAACACACACACACACACACACACACACACACACACACACACACACACACACACACACACACACACACACACACACA
>JAPMOB010209733.1:4884-21241 GCA_029875015.1 Lepomis gibbosus
TGTCATCATAGAAACAGATCATCAGATTATGATGTTCATTGCAGCTTTAGTCCTACTATCTGCGTCTTCCCTTCAATTCACAGCACCACTGCTCACCGGAGCAAATCTCTCGTGACTGTTGATATTATTCGCAACTTGTAGAGTAAAAGCTCTCAATTACGCTCGAAATAAAGCATTGCTGCAAAAAAAACAAAACACTTACTGCACCCACTGCTGTGGGTGAAACCAATATAAGACACACATTTTGAGAAAAAAAAGAGATTAGAAATAATAATAAAAACTTTTCTTATGCTTCTTGTGCTTTTATATATGTAATACTTTCTTATCTTTTATTTTGTCATGCATGATCTTTACCTATTTTTTAATGTGTATACCTGTCGTCTCATCTCACACTACATAACTTAAATACACTACACACAGTAAAACAGCCCTCACTGTGATAATTGCAAATGGTTTAGTATCCTGTATTCTTTCCAGCCTGAGTCTATTGAATATGTATCGTGATCAGGAATGCTGTAAATATAGAGGGTTTGGTGTCTGTCTTTATCTGGTATGAATCAGTCTACAGGCCTTATCCATCACCCATTCATCTATAAAACATGCCATAATACTGTAATTCAAGATAGATACAGTGGAGAAAATGAAGGTAGATATCACTTTTTTGTTAAATCATAGAATGCAATGCCTCCCATTTTAACAACCATATAGATAGAAAGACAGAGAAATAGACAATATCTAGAGAGAGAGAGACAGATGTGGTGATGTGGTGGTCACGAAACGAAAGGTAATGAGGTGGATATGGGCCACAGATGTCCTCTGAACAATTACAGAGCATGAACAACAGGAGATGCAGTGGGCCTGAGAGGCTGCCAAGTAAACAGGGGGAAGAGTTAATAAAAAGACGATCCTGTCTGAATCTTTGTGAGTGTAAAAATTTACAAGTGTGTATCTTAAAGACGGAGAAAGCAAGCCAGACTATCAGTCTGACAGACTAAAAAGAGAGATACAGTGTGGGTGTGGATAAATGAGTTCAGATGAAAGCCAGCAGCATTGATTGTGTTTGAGCAGTCCTCTTATGACTCACTTACAAAAAAAGATCTAAGCCGCGGCTTCATTATCCAAAACACAAAGCACACTATGTAACGTGCACGAATCCTGTTGATCCAACCTGTTGTGGAGACGCAGAGAAAATGTGCAAAGTTAGAAACAAAATATAAATTATGTGCATTGTTGACCAACACCATCAAACTGGTTGTTGTGTAAAGCAGCAGCACATGGAAGCCCACCACTTAGAGAGGAATGATTTTGACTCTGGGAACCTCTTAGGCTTTGAGCAGGAGAGCAAATAAACACACCACACAAAATCCTATGTGAATTTCATAACAGCCAGCAGCAAACACAAAACACATTCAGATCAGGTGTTAGAATGAACCCCCACACACACACAAAACGTTTTAAAACTTATTTGTGAACACCAAATGGATACAGAAAATGCAGGTGTGTTGAAGTTATGGGGCATTTAACCAATTACACATTGAAACAGCGATGTTGCTGCACTCCCAGAAAGGATCATTTACATCCATATTAAAGTTGTTTGGAAAACAGGAGTAGGACCCAAATGCAGACTCACAGGCAAAGTAGGTGCCATTCAAAAGATTTAATGAGCAAAATCAGTATACAAATCGGCTTACGGGGTAGTCAGGCAGGACGGGTCGAAACTAGATAAACAGCCCAAAAGGCAAACATTCAAACTGGAGTCCAACAAATCAGACAGAAAGTCCAAAACACCGGGGAAAGGGCCGGAACAGTTGACACAAAGACAGAGTCACATTACCAAAGACATTTGAGAAAGGACTCTTTCAATAAAAAACAGGAAATAACTAAATAAAACCCCAAAATGGTACTGACATTACTTTCATATTTACTGGTACAGTACATTGTGCTTTATGATTAACATATGCCTTTAAAAGTACGTAGCATAAAGAAAACTTAAGTTGTCTAAAATGTCACCACAGGGCAAGTGTCCTTCTTTGAATACATCCAAGGAAGTGACAATGTAGTTTCTTTAACTATGACCTGGATGACTGAGAACTTTGCAGACATATCTCTGAATATAAATAACTTTAATTTAATTGTAATATCACACTGAGTTGTGAATGATTCATTTACATCAAATGAAGGACAAAGTCAAAATTGCATTCTGAAAAATGATTAGTGATGATTAAATGTGTGATGACGTAAGCAACTGCAGAGTATGTCAGCATGGTGAAGTATCACTTAAGTGTTAATTGTATTGTCAAATGTGGTGATACCTTCTACTGTACAATGCAACAAAAAAAAAATCCCTTTTATATTTCATTGCCCTTCAGAAAATGCCAACCTAAGCAGAGTTCAATGTTTTAATTAAAACTCTAATGAGAGCAGAGAATGGTCCAAGGCTGATTTATGACAAAGTAATAAATTACATACAGTAATGAATATTTTCAATTACAGTCCGGGATGTCAAAATCATCACGTTTCAAATGAGACACTTCATTCTGTAAGAGCTTCGATTGGATCTGATGTTGGAAGTGTGTCATATTGATATTGTTTACAGTTGCATGTAAGCCCTTGAAAACAAACTACATCCCCACACACATGCACACAATGCTGTGCTGATAGGCAGAAATGTGACAACAGGAGGATGTAAAAGCCCAACTGGGTCTCTCCTGTGTTGACCTAGTTACTGTATAATGGTCTGCATCATTATGTGCACCACAGTTATTCAGAGACATCAAAGCATTAAGCAGATGCAAGACAGCCACTATATTGTCATGGGACAAGGCCAATTTTGAGGAAATCTACAATAATATTTCAATAAATGATGCAGCACTGAAACGATGAGTTCATTAGCTGATAAGCTGAATTACAGAAATTTGATTTGCAAAATAATTCTAATAATTGATTAAGTCATTCAATGAGCAACTCGACTATTGCCATGCTAGCAGCTCTTTGACATTGTTTTTAGGCACATTGGTGGTTTGAGATACATGCCAACATGCTCACAGTGACAATGCTAAAATGCTCATGTTTAGCAGGTAGATGTTTACCACGTTCACAATCTTAATTAAGCTTTTGCTAAGATTTGCTAATAAGCACTCAACACAAAGCACAACTGAAGCTGATAGGAAAGTCCATTTTTATTGTTAGGGCATAAACCAAAGTAGTGGGAAATCCAAATTTTGACCCAATGTTGGCGCTAGAGGAAAAATCAGTGGATGATCAAAGTAATTATAGTCATCCTCTGGGGACTTTTGATATCAGTACCAAATTTCATGGCAATCTTTCCAATAGTTGTTGAGATATTTAAGTCTGGACCATAGTGATGAGCTGAGTGGTCGAGAGACCGCCATTGCATCGCTTCTCTGGTTCCAGTCTCTCCAGTGTGATGAACAGCTGATTGGCTTTGATGATTTATATCTTCTGAAATGTTGTATTAAGAAATAAAGAATCGAATACAAAACTAGAAATTTACAGTTAGGATGACTGTTACCTTGAGCTATGGAAACATTTCCATGGACTTTTTTCGGACACTTTATAGACTAAACGATCAATCAAAAACATTGACAAATTACTTGATACTCAAAATTATTCTTAGTTGCAGACCTATTTTGGGGTCCACGAGAGCTGATGCATAAACAAAATCCATATTAGCTATGGTAAGTGTAATGCACAAATCTTTTTGAAGCAGTGGACTTGCTGCTTATTTTTAAGAGACAGACTTTTCTTCAGAAGTTCTGGGATGCTGAGAGTATAAACTAAAAGGTGTGTGTGTGCTTGTGATGGAGAAACACAAAAATCAAAGAAACTGGTAAAGTAGCGGTACACAGCTGTTAACACTGTGGCCAATTACCCATGGACCAGTGGCCATACACACACATTGAGAAGTAAAGTATGATGTTATGATGACATTTTAAAGATAGTTTCATGGGCAAAGTTCATTTTATCTTTAAAGCTACATAGATGCTCTGAACCTGACAGTCTTTCAAAGTCAAACACAAAAGCAATTTAAATCTGCCACTTTGATGAGGACAGTGTGGGTTTTGGACATAATCCTCTATTCAACATGTAGTTGTTACATTTCTGTCATTAATTAAGTAATTTATTCAGCGGACTATCTTTAAAGACTTGTGTTCTGTTAAAGACTCACAGCATTAATGGTGAAGGAGATGGCTGGTCTGATATGTATGTGCAGTTATTCTTTTAAAGTCAAAATTTGTTTGAGTATGAATGCATATGCACATGTGACATGCGCGTGTACACACACACACACACACACACACACACACACACACATTAATTACTTACCTAACATACACACTTTACATTGCTCTATCTAGTGGTGTTTGCCTTCCATATGACTTGGTAATCCTAAAACTGACTTGATATCATTACATCCAATTCTCTTTGGCTATTCTTATACCCCATTTATAAAAGCTCTGTCACTAACCTTATTCTGGGGCTTTAATTTCCAACTCAATTAGATTAGAGTGAAGTATGACTGAGTGCTTAAAATTTTTGGCCAGCGGGATTCAGACATTTTTGGTGTCCAGTTTCCTCCCTGGCGTAGTATGCGTGTGATATGGGGGGAAATACCTTATCTAAATACCTACATCCGTTTGGCAGATTGATTATTTTAAAGCCTAACCTTATCCCTCCTCTGCTATAATGCCTGAATTATTTTAAACTCAGTTTAAAATCGATTAAAAAAAACTCTTCCCCCTTTTTCTCCCCCCGGTTTCATCAAGTTTCTCTTCAAGTAGCATTTCCAAATGTTACAGTCTATAATTTGTCTATCAGTCCAGTGTTCTTTTTTTACTGATGAAAATGACAGAATATTGGTCTTACTCTACAGATCTTTGCCATTGTGAGAAATTGTGGGCCATTTCCAAGACTGAAAGAAGGCATTGCACACAGAATACTCAAAGGCAGCCCATCTACTTCAACTGGTCTGATTGGGCCTTTGAATCAGTCTGTCTGGTGAGTGATAATGACAAAAGCTGGAGGTAAACACCGCACTATGTGAGCAGTCATGGCCTTCACATTGAAGAGAGAATTACTTTACTCACCTGCAAAGTCAAATGGTGTTTACACGAGTTCCGCAACAGATCGTCTTGATTGCGTTCAGCACACAGACTTTGATGAGTTCAAAACATCTTGTCAACAAATTGACATAAGAGTAGCAAACTTACTGCCGACATTGTTCTGTCTCACAAAATGGCTGTCTTCTAGTCAGACAGTGTTTGCTACCTGCTACTCATCTTCCTCTAAACAGTAAAAACAGTTTCATGAATCATATATCTTGGAAGTGTTTGCTTATTTGGTTTTCTTTAAGGAAAAAACCTGCAAAATCCCTTCAAACAGATCTTTGATACAGAGAGATGCTTTGAAGGTCCTCACCGATTGTGTCTCTGAGTCGATAGTGCCACCATTTCAACATAAAAGTGAATAGTGCCTGGCTTTCAGAACTGCGCCAGCGAAATAACACCCTGCCATACTTTATCCTCCAGTGGGATACTTCCACCTGCTTAAAAAGCAATCAATCATTTGACTATTGATTAGTTACTGCCAAAATTGGTGAGAGGGAAAGCAAAAAGGACTACTGAACATATTTTATGTTCACCAGGGTGAACATTAAATAACATATCCTATTCAAAAAAGGTGACTGATTAACATAAATAACTAAAGGTGCTTTTTGAGTCAGAGTTCTTTTGATTTTGTCTTGTTAATGTCATGGAGAAACAGCTTGACAAAATCAATACCGATGCTGCACAGGTAATTACAGTAAGTATAAAGTATTAATTCCTTCCATATTGGACAATTCCGCACCGTACACTTTATGTTTAGTACCAACACAGGAACTGACCATTCAGTAAAACCCTACCCTTAATTGCAGATGCAAAAGTGCAAGGAATCGATTGAGCAGTGTCTTTGTGTGCTCTAATGTAAGTTGTAATCGTTAGCATGTCTGGCTAACTAGTACAGTACTTAGAGTGGTAACCAACCATCACTTCCAAGGCCAAGGAGCATCATTAACTACATTATTATGTAGTGTTTACGTTCACAGAATAGAAGCCCATCTTGTTAGAGATCAGGGTGTAGGGTAACATCTGCGGCTCCATCCCTGACTAGATTGTATTTATTTATACTCCAGCAACCCCAGTCAGATAATTTTTTGCCAGACACATCAGTCTATCACATCTCTTCTAATTTTGAAAAAAACAAAAACTTTTTTTAGTTTTGATCTTTTTGTCTTTTGTTCTTATATTTTTCATCATACTAGGACCAGCAAGCTCTATGCTGCAGTACAACAACAATGTCCTCTAGATTATTATCAAGTACTGAGGATGCTGTAGTTTCAGCATCTGCGTTTAAATTAACTGTTGTGATCTTGGCCTACCCTTAACCACTCCGCAGTGCCATTCACAAATTCTGCAGAAAGCGAGAATTTAAAAACCTTGGTGTTGGATGGAACCATTGTCATACACTTGTTTAATATAAATATTTCTTTCCTGGCAATAGAGTTGAATATGAAAGTTCATTTTATATTTCTGTGCCGACAGCTGCCAAATGATGAGTGTCTTACATCAACTGAATTCTTTTTAAGCTTTAAATCAACAACAAATACTGTGTGTACTCGTGAAACACCAGCTGTAATTTCACCTCTGGTGGTACTCTGGTGTTAACTTTTTAAAGACCTAATAACATTTTATATATATAAAAAGAGTCACAAAATCTTATCAGCTGTGTCTTATTAACGGTCTCTTTGAATACTCCAGCTCTGCAGATAAATACTTAAATGTGCATTGTAAAGCAGGAGAAGAAATGATAAAGGGTCTTTTTCTTGAGTTCTTATAGTCTAGATATTTCCTAAGTAGATAATCTAATTCAGTTTTATAACAGGGTACATATCAGGCATGCATATCCGTGCGCTCTCCTTTGAGTTATTATATTGAATCTGTTGGAGATCATTTTCCATCAGTCACGAACAGAGTTGTCTAAAATGGAATAAAACAATCGTCCTTAATACCCATCATTAAAATTCACACTGCATACTTGTTACAGAGGAGCAGACACAAGACTTTTGGAGAGTGTGGGAGCCATTATGTGATTAAATTACCATTCATAATTTTTGCTATCTGGTGCTTTTAGCCTGGATGGTTGCCTGGATAAACAGGCCGCCTCTTCCAACAGTGATATGCGTGTTCTGTATTGTGCCATTATTTATTCAAATAGCGTTTTTTAGACAGTACTTTGAGTATCATTTGAGAGCAGGAAAGAGACATGATATCTTCAGACTGTCACATTACCCTTTTATGTTTACGCCTTTGATGATTTTATTAGGTGTCTGCATTTGTGGTATTGATCATGTTATATTGCCAGCTGCAGAAAAGAAACTAACATATTATTTTAAAGTCAGTAATTTCTGACCCTATCTTAGAGTCAGGGAGATTGGGTCAAGTACTGAAGTGAAGTATTGAGTCCAGCAAACTTGTTTTAGGTAAGTTTTTTTTTTTTTTTTTTAAATGGAGGGAACGCAATGTCCTTTATTGTAAACATCACAGAAGACTCACTCTTTCACATTTCAAGGTTTATAAGCTATAAGGATTATTTGAGTTCAAAAATTTGTGTTTCAATCATATCTCATTCTAATAGCATATTAAATCAAACTTTGTTGGACCTATGGTGCCTCAAAGCCATCAAACACAGTCAACGCATTTCTTCCTGCATCGGTTACAAAAAAATCTTAACCTTTAGGAAAATACGCTGAGGTGTAGTCAGTTGGGAAAGGGTCATAAAACTATCCAAGTACTACGTGGATCAACGTAAACTAGGTTTATAACTTACCAGTCTTTCTAACAAAGACTGCAGTGGACATCCAAATTGATGGGGTTTGTCTGTCAAGTTGGGAAGAAAAAATCTTTGCAAAAAAAGTTGGTTCAGATATCACCCAGAGTGCCGATAAATCACATGTAACACGCCAAACCTGCATTTGTCTCTGTTCTCTTGTAAGCCAGTGATTTGTAGTGGGCTCCACTTTTGTCAGCTTATACCTCAGTTGGCTATAGTTTGTCTAATCACGGAGATTTCTTGTTGTCTCTGCCATAAATTAGATTGGTTATATCTTTTTCAGTTAATGCTTCCAGAGATCATGTTCATCTTTTAGTGACTGAAGTCAACATACACTTTAATAACTGTTCCAAACTAGTTTTGCACAGTTTTTAGGGGTCAGTCAATGCCTTACATCAAAGCATTAAGCAAGTTAGCCTACATATACAGTGAACACATGAATATTAAAGCATTCGTTAGATATTAGTTTCCACATCCAGCTGCTGCCACATGATTAGAAAGCAAATACATTGGTAACAGCGATATAGTCTGCTGTTTGAAGACACATTACCACTCTGGAGATATGCAAATGATTAATCAGGCCCGCTTCAAGGTCAGACACTCGGGCAATTTACATTTAAACATGGCCACTGGCAAAACAAATCAATTTCCTAACCTTAACCTCTTTCACAGCACCACATGCAGTCAGGTGAGCAGAGCACAGTTAGGCGTGTGTGTATTACTGACAGACTGACTCACTGAGGGGTATTGAGAGGTTACATCCTCCCACACTCTTGAATGCATCCTCTGTACAGGGAATCAGATGCAAAAAAAAAATAGTGACAGATATGGAGCAATAGATGAATAAGTAAAACCCCCACAGAACTGGGTGCCAGGCAACAGATGCTGATAACTGCCTCAGATTAGGTCCTAGATTGTCGTCGGCTCCTGCCAAGACTGATGCTATATTTACCACTCCCTCTGCATCCCTTCTCTGATCGTGTCTGTGCCACCATGATGTGTCATCTCCACGTTATGTCTGGCATCTACGATGGAGCGCCAGGTGTGAAATGGAGATGAAATATTCATTTTCAATGCCAGAATACTTTCACTTAAGCAGGAAATGATATGGCAGAAGTGAGGGATTGAAGATTTGTAGTATGTTCATTCACGCTTGATTGGGGCCCCAGATGTTGGGGGTTGAATATGGATTTTGTAGTTTTACGGGGAACTTTTGAAACATTTTCTCTTGATAGAACCTGGGACAGATTTCACACAGTTGAAGAGACCCCACCTGAGCATGCCGTAACCTTAAGGGGAAATATTCTTTATCATTCAAGCAGCTATTTTGAAAGTCAAGAGTATTCCTTTATCCATGATTCTCCCTCTGTGCTAAGCCAAAATGTCAAGGTTCTGTTTAGACTTGGATTCAGAAACTCAATGAAAGCTAGGACACCTTTGGAAAAATGAGCATGGACTTGACAAAAACACCCCAGTCAGCAATTATGCCAGTAGAGATGAGAAAAAATGTGGGAGTATTGGAGTGAAAAAGTACAAAAGAACAATGAGATGTTGTGCTGACACAGTAAAATCTTGACATGTAGGCCTAGGTCTTACTTTACAGTAATTCACAGTATTGGTAGGACTGCAGGATTTCATTTTTTTTGTTATCAATTTTAACAATGGAAATATTTAATGAGAAATGCACAAAACAGAAAAAAGAAATCCAGAGGAATGCAGTGATATTCATCCAGATGTGGAGGAAGGATTCAGTTCCTTTAAGTAAAAATAGCAATGCTGCAATCTTAAAATTCTCCATAATTAGTGAAGGTCCTGCATTGGAAATGTTACTTTAAGGAATTAAGTAATATTAGCAAAACATTCTAAATTTATCATAAGTAAAAAGTATGCATAATAAAGAAAAATACATATTGGATTATTATTACTGATGAATTAATGTATAAGTAGCAAAAACAAACAGTATTTTTTTGGTTGAGGTGGAACTTGGTGGAATTTTCAATATTTGATACTATTGAGTAGTTTAATCTATTTTGCATCATTTTACAAGCTGATCATGTTTTGTTTGTAATATCTAAATAAGTAAAATAAGTAGAAGCTGTCATAAATGTGGTGGAGTAATATTTCCCTCTGAAGTATAAAGCAGAATGAAATATAAAAATACTCAAGTACAAGTACCTAAAATTAGTTATAAAATAGTTGACTAAATGTTAGTAACATTCTTTATTTATTTGCCAATTCTACACCAACATCTACAAGTGTTCAGGCCAACACTAAGAAAATGCTACAAGATTGTCCAATCTAAAGCCGCTGACCTCTGTACCCACTTTCTTTCAGAACTAAACCAAAGTAAATGGAAAACTTTACACTGTAAATTGTTTGGCAAAGAGAGACGAGGACACAGGACAAAGATTTTGAGGACACAGATTTTCCACAGCAGCTAGTCAGCAGGCTGAACAGAGCAGCTTAATTGAAGAGCCTGAAATAGAGACTCTCTATTAGGGCTGAAGAGGCTCCCTGCACCAGCAGCCTATCAGAAGCGACAATTGTCTGACTTTGCTCTCTGTCTACCCTCAAGATAGCAGAGAGAGAAAAAAAAAAGGGACACAATTACCAAATAGTGCAAAGACGTTGCATAGTCATGGACAGGAGGCTAATTTGTGTATGTGCCAATTTAGTGCTGACACAAGGTACTATGACTTGTAACTTCAATCCAAATTGTTACACAGAAGTCTTTTTTTGCTCTTTTCGAGCGGTAAGGCTGCAGTGTTACTGTACATCTTAAATGACCGTTTGAGTATTTGGTTGATGATCATACCTGAAGTGATGTATGAGTGCATCTGGACAATAGCAAACGGTAACAGTAAAAATGCTCGACTGTCCATGATGCTCTATATCCTCTACTATTCCCTGCTGGAATACTTGGGTGATAAAACCACTGTGGTTACTGTAGCTTTGACTTGAGTTGTGTGAGCATTGCACTCTACTGGCAGCTATTATGTATTGCAGGATGGACTCCAGTTTACAGTTGAGACAGCCCTAAATTTTCAGGTCTATAGCCCAGTGAATACCTCATCTCTTTTTTGTCATGTGACATCTGGAGCTATGCACCTCACAGCACAGCTGACAACAATAACAAAAACAACAACACAGCTGTATCCACCCCCTACAGAGTTAGACCTCCAGAAATGAGCTTGTGTTGTTCCTGAGTGCCGCTAATAAGATACAGGAGTTGTGGGAAGTATTGGATGTCTCTGAAATCACAGAAAAACACCATAATACCACCAACTGTTTCTCTTCTCAAAGCTTTCAGAATGTCTAGAGTTTGGAACTGGCCGTCATATTAGCTCATCTAATGTATAAAGCTTTTGATTTCCCAGGTGAAACCATGGACATTTCTCTTGCCCCCTCTAAAAAGCACACAGACATCTTAGAGCTCTGCAGACCAGCCACTCCGGCTCTTACAATGACTATGCCACCAGATGGCAGTCAATAATGCTTTAATCCCACAAATCCAGCAATCATTGCAAGAGATGCTTTTGTTGGCATAGCAATGCTGGAATAACTCATATAAATGATCCGCAGATGGTTTATATGGTGACATTTACAACATTTAATGCATCTTTCATTGCTTCAGTGAGAGAAAATAACCAATGAACTTTTGTTTATTATGCTGTGTCCTGTCTCACTTTATGCATAATATCTTGTTTGTGTTTCATGCTATTTATAAATTGATTTATGGTCATGACGCATACTGGATTGAATCTGTTTTTTGTTTGTGAATATGTGGACAAGTCAGTTGTTTACAAAAGAATCAAATTAAATGTTCATCCTATCAGTCAGTGGTGGAAAAAAAACTTTACTCAAGTGCTATGTACAATTGAGGTATGTGTACTTTACTTGAGTATATTCAGACACTTCTTACACTACATTTCAGTGGAAAATATTGTATATATGTTTAAGTCCACAACGTTAAAGTTAAAAATTACTTTTCAGATTAAGAAACCCAAAGCATTCAAGGCAGATAAGTTAGATCCATCTTGACTAAAACAATGTTAAAATACTGCTTACACATTTATGCATTAATATTGCAATAAAGTAATTCATCAAATAATGTTAAATAATTCTATAACACTATTTTACTTCCAATACTTAAGTTTATATTGAACGCATTTTTCCATTGGTGTTACTTTGTTTAAGTAATGATGCGAGTATTTCTCTCATACTGCATCAGTTCAGTTTAGTTCAACTTTATTGACAGACTCGTCATCCTATAGGCTACATTGTAAAAGATATTATACAGACATATAATCCTAAACCGTATTAAACTGTCGGACCTCAAACAAATCCTTAGTTATGTTTTTTTCAACATTTCATCCAGTAAAATATCTGTGAAGTCATTAAAACAGCTTGCCGAAAGTCTTTACGTTCCCAGAAGAAATTCTTTCAGAAGAGGCAGACACTCAAGAAATACCAAACAAAGAAATCCGACTAAAATCCAAGGGGTGGGAAGTCACTGTTCCTGCCCCTTTCCCCAGAAACTCGTCTCTCATTGGTCAGCGCTCAGAGCTCTGCCTCGTTCATTGGCTGACTCTGCTGTCAGTTAGAACAGTGCTTCGCCGTCCAGTGTTCTGCTGCGTCGGGATCAGAGGACGCAAAATCAAGTGAAACAAATCTTCTGACAGGAGAAAAGTTCATGCTGGAGTTTCCAAATACCTCAGAGGGGCATATGAAGGTAAGAAGACCTACAAATACCTGTTTGTGTTGGCGGTGTGAAGATGGAGACGGCAATTTGTAGTGTTTTACCGTGTTTACACTTTTCGTCCAAAAGAAAAGAAGAAGAAGAAAAAAAGATATAGCCCAAGTACATAGTCAAGGCTACAGGCCGAACCGTTTGGACTACACTTTCTCTAGAGCTAATGGCACAAATATGTGTTTTGTTCGTGCAAAAAATATTAATATGTATAATATATTAGGAGATATTATTGTCAAACATGTTTTTAGCAACACTAAGAAATGCGACAGTGACATCTCCTTCAGTCAGATGTTGACCGATTGATCTTCATCATTTGCAGCGGTTGCAGTTGTTAAAAATAACGCTTATTTACTCAATGTCAACACTCCAGTTTAATGTATTCGGTTTTAATATGTTTTTAAGACTACGCTGCATCGAAGCCAGTAGGCAGCAAACTGAGTAAGTAAGTGGCCTACACAAAAATGAGGTTGACTACTAAATCCAATTTAGTATAGCCAGACATGCTGCATCTGGTCAGCCAACCTGATTACCACCACAAGGAAATTCAGCAGACCTCTCAGGCTGTACTTCCCCTCAGATGACCCTCATTTTAAGTTAAAGTTTGTGAGCCTACGGTTTCACAGTCTGTGACATGTATTCATGCACACTCCCTTCCCATTAAGATGATGTGAGGGAAGATTTGGCAAGAGTTTCATACACTGAAAAAGTTTTCACGTAATCGGAAATACATTGTTACTATAACTTTTTTTCTGTAATTCAACATGAGCGGTTGCCTTAGAAACTGTATTCAGACTGAGGAAAATTGATTGTTAATAGACTCCAACATGATTTGGGTGAAGGAGGTTATTTTTCCACTACTGTACACAAGTCACAAGCAGCTAGTCACAAACCGAGTGCCCCTTTGTGCCGGAGCAAAGAATATGTATTTGCACTAAAAGCTTGCTGCTATGTGTTTTTAATGAGTTTACAGTGTTGCAGACGAGGCACATGGCTAACCAGGCTTAAAACAAACACGGATAAAAGGATTATGGACACAGGCCTTTTGTCATCGGAAGTGGAGCTACAAGTACGTGTGGGAATATTTCTGTTTCCCATGCTCAGTGTTCCTATGCCCTCATGATTACAAACTCTAACTCGGGGGGAATTTAGTCAAATATATTAAAATGATTAGGGATCATGCGTGATGATACATGTAGGCTCCTGCTGGGCCAGACGTTTCTCATAACACAGCACGCACGCACGCACATGCACACACACACACACACACACACACTTCTCACAGTGATTACAGTGGCCTGTGAAATTAGCAAGCAAGCCTGTAAAACCAAAACCAAGGGAGGTGTCTATGCTGTAGTTTAATTAGCGTTTTACCCCTGTGGTTAAGCCACAGATCATGAGTGCTGGTGAAGGCAGGACTAAAACACTGTGTGCCTTCTTTGTGAGCTGCTGTAGGGATTAGGCTATAGATGCAGTTCACCAGGGTCAGGGCTCATTCCTCTTCTCACTTCTGCTCTACGAAAAAGTCACAGTACATTTAAATGCTGCAAATTTGCTCATTTGCGGCACAATTTTTCTCAATTAGCCACACTGTCACGGCACTGTTGTATTAAGGTTTCTCTATTGTTGATGTTATTTAAGATGCCTGGGAGATATTGCTGTTACTAGCTGTGAAATGAAAAGCGGGTGGCGCCTTTCTCTCATTCTGCAACTAGTGCTCCCAAGAGTTCAGCCCCCCCGAATGACTTCATGATGTGGAAAAGTTGCTGTGACCACAAAGTACTCAGAGACCAGCCTGTGAAATTAATGCAAGTTCAGGTGTGGATCTCAGTCTAGTAAACAGCAGTGAGTGAGATTTCTTCGCCACAACTCAGAAAGAATATTTTTGAGATTCAAGCTAGAGCATTCTTCTTTTATTAAGTCAGCCAGTGTAGTGTGTGTCCATCCTAAACGTCCCACATGATTATTCTCTTCTGAAAAAGGATGCTTAGTGTAGTAACATCAACAGCTTTGATCGTATTTCAAAGAAGGGCCCGCATGCGTTCACTTGGCCAGAGTGCGGTTGGATGTTTGAGGTGTGGACTGCGCAGGGCTTGTCAGAAGAACCAACACAGCTGTGAGATTAGAGTGCAGAGAGACACTACAGAGAGACCACATCACATTTCTAACACAAAATAACCAACTCTCACGGTACCCATTATGAATGGAACACGCAGCGGGAAAACACAACAAAGAGATTTGACGTTGTAAGTTGAACTTGTAAGTCGTATATGGTCACGATCACTTAAGTCAGCCTTAACACAGATGATGGAACAGCTTGGATGCTAGAAGCTGACTGTCTCTTCTTTGATATGCGATCCATCTGTGCCATGTTTGTGTCACCTCACTGAGCTGAAATACCCACAATCTGCCAGGAAAGTTAAACGAGCAACTTTGATGGAAAATGTAGCTCTCCTATCTTTGCAGCTGTAAATTGTGCTGTTGTTTAAGATCTCTGGTAGCTAACCGATTTATTTTGTGAACAGTAGGTGTATTTATTTTTGCAGTATCCTCACATTTTGCTTGCTATGCTGCTCACCTTAACTACTTTAATACATTTGTTATGCAGTGCACCTCTGAAGTATACCCAAAATAAGCTGTGTGGTTTCTCTTCATATTGGAGAAAAATGATATTTTGTACTCTGGTTGTGGGTTGCAAAAGTATGCCCTGCCAAGATAATAACCACATATCCAAATAAAGCTCATAAATCAGTGGGCTAGTTCAGATAGATCAGATGTCTGTCTGGATGTCTGATTTGTGGGAACTGGAAAACAGAGGGCTTTGTTTCAAGGTGGAATGATATTGCCTAATTGAGAAATCATCGTGGGAAAACCGTTCCTTGTTTAGTATAAAGTTTTATACTAAAAACTTTTTCAGTGTTTGCTCCTATGAAATTGTAGAATTAAACAAGCACAGGTTAAGTAGTTATGAATAAAAAAATACTACCACTCATGTCCATTTGCATCAATTTCACAAAATAATACTGAAATTCAATTAAGTCAAAGTTTTTTCTCTTTCATCTCTGTCTCACAGTCCAAGCTGAATATGGAGAGTCTGACCAAGCCAGAGTTGCTGATGCTTTTCAGCATCCTGGAAGGAGAGCTGGAAGCACGGGACCTTGTCATTGATGCCCTGAAGGTACTGGTCCCTTGGAGCCCTTAACATAAGTATATTGTTAAACTGTCTGTTTTGAGCTAGAAAAATAATTTAATGGTGACAAGTTTTTACAGCAGGGGAAAATATCAGTGTCAAAAGTAAGAAACCTCTCAAGCCACTGCTGTAGCATATTGCCACAACACTGCATGCTTCTTTTTGTAGATTGGGAGAGCTACTTACGTTGGTCAAGCACAAAACTGTATGTGACAAATGAAAATGGTGGAAAGCAGAAAAACATATGATGCAGCAGTGGTTTGGGACATTCCTGTGGACATTTTGATACTTTTGTGACATAAGAACTTGTCACTATTGGAACTGACATGAATTCAAGCTAACAGCGGCCACAGTTCTCTAAGAAGAAACAAAACAACCAGTGTGTAAAGCCTTCAGGAGGTGGGCCTGCACAAACCTACATGGTGTGGATATGGATGGCTGTTAAGATACGTTTGTTATGAGTATATAGTGTTATGGATGGCTGTAAAGCAGTCATGCATTTGTTTATGTTATTAGACCTATGGTAC
>JAPMOB010209735.1:0-27495 GCA_029875015.1 Lepomis gibbosus
GTGTGTGTGTGTGTGTGTGTGTGTGTGTGTGTGTGTGTGTGTGTGTGTGTGTGTGTGTGTGTGTGTGTGAGAGAGAGGAGGTGATGGAATGAGAGAGAGACAGAAAGAAAGAGAGGAAAAGGGGAAGAGTAGGCAAATAGATCAATACTTCACCACAAGTGAGAGAGAAGGTGAGAAATGATAAGATCATAGAACTGTAAATTCTTCTTCTTCTTTGCCGGGTACACCATGTTTCTCTGCATGTTGAAGAGACCCGAAAAGGCCATAGATCATGGGGCCGGTCCTGAAGACAGCACATTAATACAGTGATCCACTTCTGCACGTTCAAGAGGAAGCAGGATCTCTTAGCTTCCACATGAGGAGCCGAGCGCCTCTGGGCTCCACGGGGGCAGATGATGTATGAAGTGGCTTCTTTGTTTATGGGTGAAAAGTAACAGAACAGAGAAGAACAGAGAGAGCAAAAGGAGGGAAAGAATTGAAAGAGTAGTCCTATGGTGCAGCATGAACAAAGTGAAGTGTTTATTTTCAGCCATTACACAGTGGTCACAGCAGCATATCGGGCATTTTTCACGCTACATCTACCGTGCTGTCAATTTCTCTAACCTCTAGCCATAGCTTCAGCATATGATGGCATACCAGGCACCACCAATGATGCTTATTCTATTTTGGACACCTGTATTGGTGATGAGGTTTTCCTGTTTCACCCTGTTTGTGCTGAACAGGCTTTTCTCAGGCGCCAATGCTTTATCTCGCATGTTGTGAAAGGAACAGCCAACCCACCACTCTCAATAGAGGTGAACTTATGTAGCACACTTGCATGAAAAGACAATGACAGACATTTATCAAGTGGAGTATTGAGTGTCAAAGGGGAAGTGCTGATGTGGGATCACTGACGATGTCCTTTTCACATCCTCATTCATAATAAAGAAGGCAAACGTTTTCTACCTCAGCATTCTCACTTTTGGTGAAGATGCAGTGATAGGGGCTACCATCTTTTCACAGTTTTATCTCTGAGTTAATTCATTCTTTTGCCATTTTTTAGTATTTCTTTATATTTATTTATGAACATGAAGTGAAACAATATAGTATAGTATAAAGCCAGTGGCTCATGTTTTGATTCAGTGTTAATCTTTTGGCAAAAACATTTACTTTTTCACACATGTCACTCTGCTTTGCAGTTAAAACAACTGACTGGCTCTGCTCAGAAAATCCGGTTATCATTTCTAGACGCTGGCTGGTTTAACAGAACTGTTGTAGCATTACCACAGCTACGTATAGTGAATCATTCAAAAACTGGACAACTAATACTGTTCACTGTCTGGGTTTAGCCTGAGAAAAGAAGCTAAAACGTGATACAGAGATATTTCTTTAGCAAACATCTACAGGGAGATTTTGTCAACATCCACACCCAAGCACATGATAATGTAATGCTAGTTTACCTTTTTATATTTGATGTGCTGGGTTGCATGTTTTCATATTTTTGTCCCAGCTGTTTTGTTAGTTCTCATTTTTAATGGTTAGTTTTTATTTTGTTTTAGTGTTGTCTTTATCAGAAAAAATAGGATGTCAACAAATATGTTTGTCTTTTTGTTTTATTGACATTGATTGAGTCTGAAAGAAAAGAGAATGCTGAGATTGTAAGTCACTCTACAGCCTTTTTGTGTTTCACAACCACTGGCCAGAATGCTAATAAAAGCACATAAAGGACAAATACTTACATATTTATACTTTATATACCGCATGTTCTCTCTCCCTCCCTCTTCTATGGCTCTCTCTTTCTCTCTCAGTCAAACGCACAACACAGAGTGCAAAGCCAAAATTAGCAAGCCCATAATGATTGGACACTTGGAACTACGGGGCGAGAAGAAATACGGATTGAACTCCATTAGCACTAAACTGAGAGAACACACAGCGTGGCTCTCACCTGCTTGCTACGAGACTCCCCACATAGGCCCATATCTCCAATTCCCTGATAAACATGCGCACACACGCTCATAGACAAACAGATGCACACATACAGTAACCCTCAACTCTGACCCAACTAAGCTAACAGGATGTGTTGCGCATCTATAAACATGAATTTCATCTACAGAGAATAAACAGATACAGATGGAAGTGCATGCATAACACAGGGTGTAGCTTTGCATGTTATGTTCAAAGGCTATCCTCTCAATCATGGCATTCGGGCCACGGATGAAGTGTTTTTACCCAAATGGAGGGGAAATGAAAATAGATTTCTTATTAAAATGGAGAGCTGAGTTTCTTTGGTGAAATGTGGTTCATTAATGAAAGTCGGGGCAGCATCTCTATCTACAACTTACTGCCATTGTCCTTACAGATTGTCGGTGATGTCATGAGTCTGTGTGGGTGAGTTTGTGTGAGTGCAAAGGAGAGAGACAGAGCATGCGAGACAGGGTGAAGGTAGATGAGAAGCTATGTGTGTCGTGTTATTCACAACTGCAATAACCAAATCAAGCAGCAAACCAAATGAGTGGCCGCGGTCTTCTGGGAGAGCCAGTCATTTTACATGGCATTTAGTGGGGAGGCAACATGGCAGCTAGCTGCTATATAACATGCTGTCAGACGACCAAACCTGCATAAAACCTGCTTATTAACAGACTTCAAAATCATTGTGAGGATTTATAATACTGACTTATCATTACAGAATGCTCTTTGCTTTCCCTAACTCATTATGAAGTGTGGCATTGAATGACTTCAAATGGTGTTAATGCATCTGTCAGACAACACGATGTTGTGTACCATAATTAGATTTAAGCCTGTATCAACTAAAGTTTTTGGCCACTTGGGAGCAGCACGACAAGCTCTATAACACAATGTTGACATATTATCATGGCAAACATGTTAGCAACAGTTGTCTATTTAAACATCAGGTAGACAGGGAACAACAATAGCATTTGTTTGGAGTTATATTTCTGGCTACCTGATGAATGTAAGTCCAATATTCAGTCTCCTTTAAGCTGTTCATCAGCTAGTTAAATTTGACTGTCTGTTGTTTGGTTCTGGTCAGATAACGTATTCTATTTCTCAGGTTTTTTTGCTGAAAACAGCTGCCTGCTGTATCTGGAAATGAGTCTGATGAGAATAGTAAGTCCCAATCCAAACAGTACAGTACAGTGAGCCATAAAAGCTGAAAGATGCTAAAATGCAGCTGAGAGTCTGGTGAAAATTCACTGTAGGTTTGTCACAACGACTTCTTTCACATGACATGGTGTCTTTTGATCCATTGTCAATATACACATTTTGGTTGGTGCAGCTTTAAATGTTAATTTTACATGAAAACAGTGTCTTTATCCATTGCAAAGCAAAACAAAACTCAGTTGCTAAACAACATATATTGTATTAGTGCTAATCATTCTTATAGTTCTTCTTATAGTATTAAAATGTATATTAATTGGTTTTATATTTATCATCTCCACCATCATTTAAAGCTTAGCTATGTGAGACCTGTTAAACTGTTCACCATATAGTATAGTACATGTACAGTATTTAAACATAGCTGTTGATCCCACGTTAATGTCACTGTCAATCAAGATGCCTTTCAGTTCAATTCCAGTTGCTTCCCATATGTTTCATCAGGCTGTTAGCAGTGATAAAGACACAGTATTACTCAGTCCTCTTATCTCAAGTTCATCATCTTTCAATGCTTTGAATAAATCTAAAGTCATGAGGAGCGTGGGACTCCATTTTGTAAGTTATTCAATCAACTAATGAGAAACGTTGTCTTGTTAATAAAAGATCGAGGATCGTCATTAAAGCATAATCTAACAGCTACGTTGCTCCCTCTCTTCCCGTTCCCCTCAAACTGATCATTATACACCAAGTGGCACAGGCACTGTGGCACAGTAGCGTCCAAAGTGTTTCATCAAGAATTTTCATACAAAGCAAGATCAAATTGGAGGATTGTGATTGATGTCATGGTGCGGAGAACCATCAAAGATCCCCGATTTGTTACAAACATCACTAAAGCAGTTTTAAAGTGTGCTTAATGATGTATACCCCTTTTGTTTTGCATATTTATTTGATATTCATAAAGTGTCCAAGCACAGTGACATGCGTCTCCATGGTGATAAATTATTGAGAGGTCTTTTCAGTGAGGCAGTTGAAAAGCAACTCCATTAATAATGAACAAGTCTGTGTACTCTTATAATTGTGTTATTTTCCCTGGAAAGTTGTGTTCACCAGCTTTCAATCTCGCTTTTGTTGGGCGGCTTTGATATGTGGACACTGGCCAACACTTAGGAGTTTGTTCTTTAAATGGAGCCATTTGGTGTAACTTTTAGACATGATGGGGATTTATCAAGTTGCTCTTGTTGGCGTTTAGCACAGTGATTGTACAAACTAACACACTTTGCTTGAACAAATTTGGTTTTGTTTGTCAGTGGCATGTTGGCCCCTTTTACTTATCTCTTTGGATGTGCTTATATTCCACACAAAAGGATGGAAAATACTTTCTTGTTGCTGTTCTGAAATTCTGGTCTTTTCCTCCCAACAAGATTACCCCCTTCGATCATATGCCAACCCTTGCCCTATTGTGAGAGTAAGCCCTAATGTTAAATCCTTGGAATAATTCTGTTACTGAGAGACTTTGAATCACATTAGCAGTTTTTGAGCAGGCTGCACTACACCACTATGAAATACCGGTAGTTTCATCAGTCATAAGGGTGGGCCTGTAGCTCCAGTGCTGGTTCTGTGAGAGGATTGGAGAGGACATGTGTAATGTGTGTGAAAGGATGTCCTGTTGAGTGAGAGCCAGCCTCATCTGTGCCAGCTCCCTACCTCTCCCTCTGCCCTCACACCCCCCTCCTCTTTCAGTTTCTGCCACTCTTTCCCTCTATCTCTCACTTTCCCTCTCGTCTTTCTGTCTCTGTAATATCTCTCATTTCGTTTTTACACACAGACGAAGCAACTAAAACACACACTCTAAGCCCGATATCTCACCCAAGTGCAAACACACACCCACACAATCTGTCTCCCTGCTTCTCTCTCTCTTTCCATCCTTTTTCCCCTCTTTTCTCTCATCCTCAGTCAATTATACAGATGTCTAATGCTTTCTCCCTGCTGTAGGGAACGGACAGAGCATCTATCATCCTTTGGGAGGGGGTACGAGCCCCGCGCTTTGCAGCAGAATGCTCGCGTTCCTCTGGTCTGGAAGGACGCCAGTCAACTGGGGATCAAACTTTGGCCCTCGGCCCGGCAGCAGGCTTCCACAGCTCCCTTCCTTCACCACCAGATCTGGGCCACTTTCATGTGGGCCAGCAGCAGGCAGCTTTTTTGCTGGTATCTAATCTGTTGTTTGTTCTTACGAGTGTGCTGTCGATGAGCAGAGAAGGATGTTGGGGAGGAAATAGAGGAAAGAAACATGCCGGTATCAGAGATACCAGCAGAGCCTCAGTGGCCTAAAAGTGATGTTTGCCAATCAGATTTCTGAGGATTGAATCAGTAGGATAAGACATACTGGCCACTAGGCACTGTGGGGGTGTGTATGCTCTGTCAGGCCATGATACTAAAATATATTTTAACTTGGTTCTTTTAGCCAGTCGGAGTTTTCTATGAACCAGCCAAACAGGTTAGAACAGAACAGTTCTCCCCACTGCAAACAGGCTGAGATAGAGCAAATTGTGGGGTGAGTTTAGGCCAGCTAACAAGAGACTGAAAGCTTTTTTTTTCAAACAACGTCCAATTTCTTCGCTGAAAACCAGAAATACGGCTGAGAAGCATAATGTAAATAAAAAGATTCTCACCTCATCAATATCTCAGCCAAGTCACAGGAGGTAAGAGAGGTAAGAGTGAGCTCATAATCAAAACAGACTCAATATTTCATCACTTTGCAGATACATTTCTGCCTGGATCTGCCAATTTTGCTGACTAGAAATTCCAGCATAGACTTTTGAGGGTAACATTAAGAAGCAAGATTCTTTCAGTCAAAACATGGGTGGCCTCTGGGGGCCTGTGATGCTTTACAGAGATGTTTTTAAATTGTACAGCCTGCCTGAATTCAGATACACTGGGAAAACTTATTATCAAATAAATAATGCAGCATTAAAAGCTTTGTGGGATGTATTAACTGTCAAAACATATTACGTTCCTGTCCACCAGCAAAATGACTAAATACTTTACATCATGTTAAACATCCATAAAGCAATTTCAACTTCCATCTTACCAACAAAACTGAATAATAACCTAATGTACAGTATAATATCTCTCTGTCCTGATATCTCTGTACATTACAACTCTGATATACTGAGTAGTCCACATTCCAAAAGGTCAAGGGTTAACAAGTGAAACTCGATGCTGCGCCTGTGTCTGTGTGGGTGAATATAGGAGTGTATTAATCAATACACACACAGAGTTACTGTGGCCTGCTGGAAACATTCCTGCCTGAGGGTGAGTAAGAAAGAAAAACTACACAGTATAAAGGTGGGAGAGGGGCTTTGTGGTCGATAGTGATATTTGATAGTGGTGGTGGTGTTGAGAAAGAGGGGGCTGGAGATGGATACAACCCTGAAATGAGAGTGAAATAATGATCCTGGCATCCCTGCAGTTCAGGTACACCATAACCTCTGCCTACATGTACTCAGCCCCTGTATGTGTGTTCACACAGGCACTGCAACAGCACTGAAAGTGAAGGGGGAAATGGCAATTCCCAGCTGTCAGGCTGACCTGCAGGTTAGCTGCTGTACTTCTGCCTGACCGGCTGTAAAATTAGGAGCAAACAAGGTGTTCTTTAAAAACAAGGGCTAGCATCCAAAGTCGTGTCTCTCTAAGGGGTAAATAATTTATATTAAAAACATCGCTCACAAAAGCACAAAAAATATGCCCAGGACTCCGAAGACCCAATGATGTGCCAAGCCGAGGAAGGCTTGTATAAAATACACAGATTGTTAAGAGGTACACTGAATCCTCTCACTTGGAGGTGTGTTGGTATAAGTAGATCATGAAGCACATAGTAACTGAGTTGAATTTCCCCATGTTGTATTCTTTTTTTATCATTTGAGATTGGATGTACTCTTGATACATTCTTAACTAAAGCTGGTCACTGAGCTTGGAGTGACTCTATTACTCAATGAGTCACACTAAAATTTGTTGGGGTTTTTTTCACAGGAGCGTGCATTTTCAATCTCATTTCAAACAGATGCCATGGGCTTTGCAGTGCACCCAAGAAAATAAAGCAGCTCTTATTTTCCCTCTGAAGAACATACTCAGAGTAATAGTAGACACAGGGAAAATGTTGATCTCAAAACAATCCCTCTTTGTGTATAATACAGCTTTACTACTTGCAAATGGATGAGGTTTGAATCAGCAAAATGTTGAGAGAACAATTGCAGTAAAGTAAGGGGGCTTCTGTAAGTCCAAATATGAATCATGCATAAAGACAGAAAATACACTTCAACCATTTATTCTGGTTAGAGGACATGCGTTAGTATTATACTTTACAGATGCTATATGTAGCTATCAGTGCCCTGGTAAAATAGGTCAATAGATTATGTGTGCGTCTAATCTCTGATCAGATGGTGTTCTCATCCAGGGCTATTAATGTGCTGATCCACTAATTGGGAGAGCATGCTCTCTTAATGCAATGGCCTTCTAAATGTGTCCGTCCCAGTAATTTAATAATGGCCATTTCATGCTACTCTGACTTTTCAAACAGCTTGCTTGGGGCAGCTACAGGGACTGGTTATTGATTGAAACTGCTAGGCTGCCCAGGCTAGGCTGTGGGTGAGAGAGGCTGATCAGTCTGCTTCCCAGAGTCCAGATGCAACCAGAGTGCCCCCCCACCACCACACACACACACAAACCCCCAACCCCCCATGGCCCTTTCCACATGCTACTCAAAGACACACAAACAAGAAGCATAAAACACGCAAAGGAACAAGTGCATATTAAATCATACATTTTCAGGTGCCACTGAGGTCCTCTCCACCAGATGAGAGCTTTAAATGGAGAAGACAGTGTAAAATACTGTCACAGAAGTCTAAAATCACAACATGGGACCTCTTCAACAGCTGGCTTATGCTCCTACCTCCATGTGCAACTCTGTGTATGGTGACTTGGGCCTGGTGCCTGTGTCTGAGGAGTAATGAGGAGAGGGCCAAAAAGGAGAGATAAGAAGAAGAGTGATGGGGGTCAGGCAGCAGCGTCGCTGGCAGCCCTCACGGACCACCCTCCTCCCCCTCCGACAGGCTGTCCAAGACTCTGTTTGTTTGCACAAGGTGATAAATAATTTGGCCTGAGCTGACATGAATTAATGCGGCCCTTAGACCTCCTTTTTCTCCCTCTGCGTTTGGTCACAGAAATGTTTGGCCCCTCAACTGGCTCTCCATTAATTGCCAAAATGCATGAAATTTTTATCCACTTTCAAAGCCAGGGACCATGAAGTGACCCCACTGTTACTGAGAGGCTATCATGGAACTTAAAGATGCTTTCATATACAGAGCAGTGTCCTGCACATGTTGTCAATGAGGCATTTACAAGAATTCTAACAGAGTTTTGTTGCTCCCAGTGTGCACTTTGAAATGTTTTCTTCTCCAATTAGGAATGTTTGCAATACTTTAGAGTTTTTTTAACAGCAGTGGAAATAATTAAAATAAAAGAAATAATAATAAACAAGGGAAAAACAATTCTCCATTAGAAACCCACAAAGGGAATCCTGATTAATGTGATGAACATAAAGGGCCTTAATAGTATGCTGCAATTTATAGCAGAAAGCTAATTGCACGTTATGTCCACAATGTGCACATGCAACCAGAGTAAACTGATCTGCTCCTGACCACAACACATAATCTACCACAATGACCGTACCGCAGTGTGAGAGTATGATGAAGTGTTTGATGCACTGGCATCATAATTTTATACCCTTCAACCAATGACGACTAACCTGGCGACAGTGGGACTGAGAGTTGTGTTATGAATGCTAATCACACTCAGTAATTATAAGTACTTGAAATAATTGAACTGTGCACTCAAGGCCATAGTGGAATTCTTTTTCATGCAATAAATGTGGCTCATTTGACTTCATTTGCTGAAAGTTCTTGCTTACTTTGGGGCAAAAAATGACAACTGCTTCATGCTGTAAAAGACCAACACACTCATCTTCTGAGCAAACTATCTTACACCACTCAGCAAATTAAAATGTGTTTTCTTGTCTTCTCTCCAGTTTTTGTCTTCACTGGGGTGTTTCTTTTGAAACTACATTATTAGAGGCTCTTTAAAATATCTAAGATGTTTCTTGTTTCAATAATTAAACCGTGTACAGCTAAGGGCTCTCGTTATAACTCTTAATGTGCATGCCCTATGGCCTTTATCTTTGATCTTTCATACTACACAGTGTGCTTTTGCATAATTTTAGCTATAACGAGAAACACTTGAGTTGTCGTTTACTTCCTTTCCTCTCTCCCGCTTTCTCTCTGTCTAGCCCTCTCGTACATTATATGTGAGTGTTTCACTGTTCAGTTGTTGTACTGTTTGCGTGTGCTTGTGTGTGCGTATTTGTTTTCTTGGGGGTTCCAGCTCAGACCCTGCAGTGCTCTATCATGCGCAGGCATGGGTCACAGCTCTTCACACCATGAAACACTCTTCACCATAGAACCTGCATGGATACCTCAGCGTCACAGACTGCTCATTCCAACCCACATTCTTCACACAGACACACACACACACACACACACTTAGTTTCTTTGGGATATGAACTCAAGTTATAAGTTATTTTATTTTATCTAAGTTATATTGCATTAGTTATAATGCAAGATGCGTAGAACTGTATGGGTATAGTGTGTAAAACAGAACCATGGTGAGGGGTGGACAAGTTGCATGTCCACAATTTATGTCAGTGCCATAAACTGACATTGCCATGGTCTCAACTAAGTGTTTGCATATAAATACCGCTATCCCATATGTCTTTAGACGTGAGAAGATGGCAAAGAAAAAGTGCACTGCACCTTCACTGAAGGTGTCATATTATGGTCCTTCAACAGAGCATCGTTGTGCACATTATGCACGTATGCACAGTGGTGGCTTTTCACAGCATCAATGATGTCTTTAATATATTAATTCATTACACATGCACCTGTAAACCATCACCAGCAGTCATATCAATCATCAGAGAGGCAATCGGAAATTATTTAGTTTATAGGACGCACATCAAAACAGAGCTACAACGTGCTTCACAGTAAAGGATCAAATGAAAAGAACATAAACATATGGAAATAAGATGATCAAACAATGGAACACAATAAAGCAGACTACATAACAAGGAACATAAAATTGAGTACACAAAGCCAATTAAAAGGCACATTTATAATTTCCATTTCAATTTATCTTCTTAATTACCATGATTACATACAGTATGACCACATTCTTACCACACTTTTATTGTATCTAATGTTTGTGCTTATGCGTATGCTTGGTTTTGTGTTATACAAGTACATATATATGTTTTTTGATTTTTTAAGATGATCAAGATGTCCTAATTTTTTCAGCAATTTTAATTCATAGAGAATCTATATTTTATTTTGAATCCTTGCATTAAAATGTGATTTGAACTGTATTTTTTACTCTACTATCAGGTGTTGTTTTACAGCATTAGCAGTGCCCCATGACATCACTGTTAGCTTCCAGGATTAAGCACACTGTAATTAACATTAAGTACCCCCCCACACACACACACCTTTTTTCCCTAACCCCTGCCTCTTTCCGTCTGTGTCTGTATCACTGTGTCTTTCTTTCTCCATCTCTTTCAATCTCTGTATATTGACTATGAACTGGCTATAGCTCCGAACAGCGGGCCCACACAGACCAAAGCACCAGCGATGGTGGATTAGTCTGTTGAATTATTCAAAGCCGAATTCCCCATTGAAATGTGTAAAAGGTCCCTTGCTGGGTTTAAAAACAGAGTACAGTTGGAGCTGACAACAAAAGGTTCAACTTCAAATAAAAGGCCCCCATCACTTCACCTCATTTGCATTGCAAGTTATTCATTTTAACATTAGACTTTTGTTCTGACTTTGTGGCTAAATTTTTAATAATGTTTAAAGTGCACTGATTTTCTAGGGGTCTTCTGTTGACTAGTTTGACACACAAAGCAAAACAATTAACACCACAGCGTGCGTAGGAAAGTCTATTTTTGCTTTCACTTTTCCCCCAAGTTTCTAACGAGATGCTGATGATAAAATCTTGTTAAAGTAAATGTGCAAGGCTTTGGCCTGTTTCATGGTGTGATGTAACACCAAGCCAATATTTCCTAAATGTGTATTGACTGTAGACAGTGTTCATTCAGCACAACAAAGAACACTGAAATATACTTTGTCCCTATGTTGTTAATGTACTTGAATGGAATAGTGGTATTCAGAGCAGTGAATGGTTGAGTTTGGCAGGAGATTCAACAAGTTACACATTTTGTTTGACAATTGTAGGACGTAATTGTAGTTATATGACATACAATACATTCATGGTGTTGGGCTACCTTGAAGTGCAATGTAATGAAGCTTTAAATCATGTCATGACATTTGAAATAGGCCTGGGCAATAAAACAATAATGATAATTATTTCAGTATAATAGTTCAATAAATTATTTATTGAATTCATTTGAATCACAAACAAATTGGCACTTACTTTTTCTATTAAGTTGTTTATTGTGTTGAGGAAAAGGGACTGATGAAATATTCAGTGAGTTTTTTCAGTCTCTTTTCCTCAGATTTGTAAAGTTATCCATTTTTTGGCAAGTGTTTGTCATATTCTGACAATAAAGAATGGTTTAAAACCACAATTAACCATCTGATTTCCTCTTTCACTCAGGAGCAAAAATCTAGCTTTAAACTTGAAAGAAATAAGGATTTGACATTTATTGTGATAATTGTAGATATTGAATGATATGAATATTTTTAATGTGATAACATTTTTGGTCATATTACCCAGCCCTAAGTTAAAATTTCGACAAAAACTGTCTCTTTGCAAAAGCTCCCACATAATGCAGAAAAATATTAAGTACATACAAGTATATAAGTACACTGCAATTACTAGTGTCACTAATATCTTTTGTTAACTATTAGCTTGTGTTTGAAATAGTTTATTTATTAAATAGGCTCGCAGTGTTTTAACAGTTTTGTAGTGATGTAGAATACCTGATATGTTGGATCCATCATCCCACAATGCAATGTAAAAAGTGTACAATTAATGGTCATTCACTAGTTAGACGTTAGTTTCTGCTGAGGGCTTTATCCTACATTATGAAGGGGCAGGGCCGCACCTATGAACTAACCTCCCCACAGGACAGCTAAATCCACTAAACCAACAGCACCACAATCTAGTGTATAAAAATACTTCAAGTAACTCAGAAAGCTGCTTGTGTGTGTGTGTGTGTGTGTGTGTGTGTGTGTGTGTGTGTGTCCACTTACTATAGGGGTTCAGGGAAAGGTGGTATACCTTGATGAGGGAGAAGAGATGGAGGCAGTACTTCAAAGCAAACAGATTGAGCAGTGCTGTTTATGTGTATCAATATATATAGAGTTTCCCCAATGAGCTTTCTTTAAAATACCTGCCCACTGGCCTATACATTTCTCTCGCTCCCTCTCTTTCACCTGGTGTACATCATAGAAAAGGGGACAGACAGATAAATAAACACATTTTAGCCTCTCGTTTTTGAGCAAGTTGTACATGAGGAAAAACTGAAGTTATTTTAGGGCACTTAAGGTGCCTCCTGCATACCTTAGAGACCAATGCGCATTATCCTGTATGTGAATTTGCAGTTCCTACTATGGCAAAGGCACTACTCTGCCTCTAATTGGCTCAGCCTGAGTGTTACAGTTAACTGTAACAAAATCCTGTGAAAGTGTACACCACTGAGATGCAGCAGCCACTTTGGTGAATGAAAGACTTGCGAAGGCAGCTATCCAATCACAGTGTAACCATTGCTGTAATTTAATGCCATTTCTTGAATAGAATAAAGAAAGTGTTTAAAATAGTAGTAAGCCATGACTCAACATAACAATAACACCAAATCTCCCTCCAGACCTTGCTAATGTTCAGTCAAAGGAACCAGACAGATGCTGATAAATAGAAAAAACCTACAAAAATATTTATTCATGTGTCAGTAAATGGATGAGTTACTGCTGTTAACAAATGGACTGCATTTGGAAGAAATTATTAGGGCTTAACAATTTCCACTAATTTGCTAGAGAGAAAAACTGCACTTCCTGGTCTTTCAAATCACACTGTCAAGCTAAGCCAGTCAGAGGCAGAGTAGGACAGGTCATGCCTTCGCCATAGTAGGATTTGCAAATTGGCATCCTGTACGTCCTATTATACTTTAAGAATGGCAGACATTGCAAATCATTTTTTAGCATGGAGATATGTAAAGGGGGTAAATATGGATTTATGTCGAGGAGCGGCCGCACCATCAAAGCATCACACTCTGATGCCAGTGGTGGAGTTCAATAAGCTAGAGAGATGAAAGCTAATGAAAGGCAAACATGAGACGGGTGTTGGAGGGGCAGGGGAGGAGGTATGGAAGGGTGGAATGGGCGGGTGAGTGAGTGAGGGAGGGTGCGAGCAAGCGAGCAGGGAAGGAATATAGACGATGTGAGATGTTGTCTGGTGTGGTCCAATCAAGCCACAGGATATAACAGTAGTCAATAGGGTGAGATGAAAGGAATCTCAATATTGAAGCTGTGTGGTCTCAGGGAGGACCATGTGCATGTGTGAGCCTTTGTGTGCTTGTGAATGGGAGCATGTGTGAGTGAGTGTGTGTGTGTGTGTGTGTGTGTGTGTGTGTGTGTGTGTGTGTGTGTGTGTGTGCGACAGCATCAACAGTGATTGTCAATGGGTAAGGTGTTCATGCCAAGCTGGCCCGTGCATTTCTATAGCATAGCAGTAAATATGTAGCCAGGAACACATGCATGCTGCCCTGCACATTATAGATGGTTCCTGCAGAGTCCCATGGGTACAGTACACTATGTTCCAATCAAGCTGCTTTAGAGCATACCTATCTAGCTTGCTACAGAGACTATGTTTGCAAATCACCAGACATGAAGGAACACAGAGAAAGAACAGACTCATATGAACAATTTGATTAGCATATTGCCATTACATCTCAGTCTATTGAAGGTAGCATGCTGCGTGATTGCACACTTTCTTTAGAGACATTCATCCTGTGTATTAACCCTACCGCACCAAAGTCATGTGCTGGTTCTCATAAGGAAAGGCCTAGGATATAAAGTAGTTTGCTGTTAAAGTTGTGGTGTTTTGTGAGTGAATAATGCATGCATTTAAGTCCTGGTTGCACTAATGGCACACAGGCACTCATTAGCTGTTGCTGGCTAAGTTTCAGGCTTTGGCCCATAAGCCCTTAAGTGTACATGTCATTGACGAGACAAATCCAGCCTCCAGTCCACTGCTGAAAGACCCTCACACCCTTCAGATGCATACACGAAACACACAAACAATGGTTGCATAAACCATCACCACTACTCTCTTTCTTTTCGTATGTCTCTGCTTAGTGTATCCTAAAGCCCAGTGAATGAAAATGATCATATTTGGCAACAGTGTAAGCAAGCATTCCTCACACACAAATGAGGTAACTCCCCATACATCATCTCCACTACGCCTACACTGTAGTAAACTGCTGACTGTGTAAACCGTGGTCTGAGCATAAGGGAGTAGGGTTAAGACAACACCTGTAGGGAAACAATTATGGCTTGTTAAAAAAAGAATCTAATATTAACTCAATACGAAATTTTTTGTTGGTTCTCATTCCCCTATCAGGTGCAGTCCTGCTCTATGCTGCATGGCCTACACATAGGAGAACTCTAGTGCTGACCTGTGAGGTGTGCTGGCATGGACTGGGTTAATTGCTTTTCACTGAGAGGACTATTCCTAGAGAAAAGCATACGTTTGGCTGGGTTGGGTTTCGTTTGACGCAGCCGTGCAGAAATTCTGATGCCAAAATGATCTCTAAGGCAAAATATAAAAGTTTCATCAGTGCATCAGTTAGTTGGTTTGTTTTTCTGTGTGGTAGTGCATTGTCTGTTACTTTGTGGCCCATGTGACTTCGCTGACACCAAACTAGGATGTTTGAGTATGCAAGTTCAGATCACGTTGACTTGGTTGGTTCATTATAAAATTGACAATGTGAGTCCCAGTGAGTCATAGTGCTGCTGCTCCCTAACTGGGGAGATCAGATCATCTCTGCGTATTAATGTATAACTAATCACCTGACCAGAGGTATTACTGCTACATGTTTGCAGGTAAGCTATGTTGCCAGGGTCACTGCCTCTCCACAAGTCTTTCTCTCTACTCATTACTGCAATAATGAAGTTATGCTTTCCCTTTTTTCTACATCTTCGTCTGGAGCTGGGTCAGTGTGCTGCTGTGTAGTTCTGTGAAATGTCTCTGCTTCTAATGGCTTTCAGCATATAAGCATTAGCTGTCATACATGATTCATACATGAAGTCATTGTACTTTAGTGTATTATTTCAGAGACAAGAGGAATGACATTAAAATCAATAAAAATTGTCCTCAACCACCTTTGCACTTTGTATGTTTGATGTGAAATATAAAATACCTGCCACTCGCCCCTTTGGGCAGAGCAAAGTATTTTACTTAGTTTATGACTGTGGAAGGTGGTTGCCTTGGTCACATTGCAAAAAAGGTGGATCATTGACAACAATGCTTGTCAAAGACAGTCACATAATTTACAGACAATGACAGGCCTATGACATCATTTACACAGCAGTAACAGTTATTAGACTAAATGTTCATGGCAACACAGATTGCCTATTAACAAAAGAATAGTGTGCTTTATTGTTATGTTGCAGCATGTGTGCGCATTTGTGAGTTTTGTTGGCTCAGGGCCAGGGAACCTGTTATTTGGGCTCCCTCTCTTTTTCTCCCTCTCTCTCTCTTTCTCTCCCTCACTCAGTCGCCATGCAGGCATTTGAGAACTGGGGTACTTTTACACATAGTTAAACCCTGAACGGTCCAAAACTCAGCCTGCAGGCACGCAGGCTCACACCACTGGATCGGGATAACAGGACTGCCATCTGGTGGTGATACGCAGGGAATGTATTATTGTACACAAGCAAGGAAGTGGGCAGGAGGGGTGATCTCGCTTAACAAAATTTAAAGTCATCATTGCTGACATCTGATTAGATTGGTGTCAGGGCTTGAAACCTTCCTGTCAATCAGCCAAACACTTTGTTCATCAGATCAGATGCCTGTATCATTTGAATATCACATGGCTCTCCACTCTCTCCACAAAAATCCATAGAATCTTAAGTAACAAAGTTTTCTCCTCCACAGAACTGACTCGGAGAAATCACCTGTATTTTTATCTATGGCTGTCGGTTGTCTTTTTTTTCACCATCTCTTAAAATCTGTCTTCAAATGTTGATATGTTCAATCTTGTGAGCACCTCTCAGGAGTGGAGGGCACTCAAGGACTCCGATCTGGAAGACCAAGCATGCCTGTTCTTTTTTTCATCATTAAACCCCCAAAAAAGTTTCTCCACATTTTCTAAAACAAGAAAGCAGTGCACCCAGAGGTACAAAAGCCCTGGGTCAGAGGCTAGATGTTCCTCTCAGCTGAATATGCAACACTCCTCTGGCATTGTTATAAACCACTGAACCAAGAATGAGTCTTTGCCCTCTTCACTACCAACAAAAACGGCATCTTTGCCTCTTTGCTTTTCCTTACTCGAGTCTAACCAAAGGAAAGGTGGTGAATGAGAGCAGGGAGAAAGAGAGCAATGGAGAAAGAGAATTAGGATGAGATAAGGGAGGTGGGCGGGTGGGGAGCAGCTTTCGGACCCTCATTTACCCTGTCAGCCCTCCTAGCAGGGGATAGTGTTCAGGATCTATTGATCACAACTCAGTGGAGCAGTAATCCTACAGACTTGATTGATTCCGACTGTTGCCTAGGCCTCACTGCACTGCCCAATCCTCCCTCTATGCCTTGTCTCCCTCTGTACTTCTCCCAATCCCTCGTTCCCTCCCCTCCATCTCTCATAAAGCATTGATATGCATGACAGCCACGGGGCCCCATGAAGGAGGGATGCAGGGAGGATTGGAGGGGTGGGAGTTGGGGGCATTAAGTGTGTGTACACTGCAACAGAAAATAAGTGGCAAGGCGACGGGTGCCTTGACACAAGACGGGGCCCCGAGGTGTCTATGAGCTGCCTGCCCCCCGATCAGTCTCTCGCTTTTGGTCTCGCCAAATCTGATGAGTCAACAACTTCGCACTAGCTGTCTTCTGGCTGGTCAGCGGGAGAAAGGTTTTTGTCATCTGAATGGTTGTTTTTCCTGGCAACATCTCTTTTCTGTACACTTGTTTCTCTAAGATTCCACAAATGGAAGTAAATTTTCATACCGCACTTATGTGAATTACTGCAAAGGGCTTGAGTCATGTGTCAAGTAATTCTGGACCGATTACCATTAAATATACACACCAGTGATAAGTCAACCAGAGTATGTAGTAATGCAAAATGTTCTGTATCCTGTCAAGGAGGAATACTAAATTAACAATTGGGAAAAGGGTGTTTTGTGGGACTGTAGCGTTTTGTGGGATTGTATGAGTATGTATTGATTTTTTGTGAGTATTGGTCATTGGTGTGACAACTTAAGAGACCATGTACTGTATCCGCAGGCATGAGGACACTAAGCTTATTATGCAGAGGGACAAATCTGCCCCAATGAGCTTTATTTTGCCTGCTTTGCACCTCCATAACAATGTGTCCATATTTCTATTGTGTAATGTTGGCCACAGGGCTGCAGTCATACAACCCACAAGTCTTTCGGGACTCCTCTGAAAGTTTCTGGGACCACCTCTCAGGGAGCCTGACAGCTGCAGAGGGGGCTGGCTCAGTCCTGCTATTCTCCTTGGCCTGTGCCAGGATTGAGGCTGGCTCGGCTGAGCTCTGCCACACACCACAGAGTGGCAACTCATACCCACCCCCCTGCATACACAGAAACACAGACATACATGGACACAGAAACAGGACACACACACAAAATATGTATAAAACTGACTGGCAAGATTTAAATTCCATAAAGGCAGATGAGGCTTCTAAGTGAATGCAGAACCTACAGTATCTCACAAAACTGAGTACACCCCTCAGATTTTTGTAACTATTTGTTTGTATTTTTTCATGAGACAACACTGAAGAAATGACACTTTGCTACAATGTAAAGTAGTGAGTGTACAGCTTGTGTAACAGTTTAAATCAGCTGCCCCCCCCCAAAAAAATAACACATCACACATCCATTTGTCTAAACCGCTGGCAAAAGAAGTGAGTACACCCCTAAGTGTTGTAGAATCACTACTTTACATTGTAACAGTGTCATTTTTTCAGTGTTGTCACAAGATAGAATCAAGTATTTATAAAAATGTGATGGGTGTAATCACTTTTGTGAGATACCGTTTATATCAAAAGTGGTTATGAAAAAAAATATTTTCTTTTCATTAGTACAAAGAACATAAATGTGAACAGCCTCAAAGCACTTTAAGACTGAGACATCACATGTTGACCTTGTCATAAGATGTTCTAAAAGTATGATTAAGCTTGGGTTTAGCTAATGTTCAGTGTAATTAAAATGTACAGTCTGATAAGTGGTAGTGCTTATAAAAGAAGCTTTAATGAGCTAGAATAAAAACTAAAAAGACTTAATCATTCCATAGAATAATTCATATGGTTCAGTTGATGGTCCCATATGCTATAATGTTCATTTTTTGTGACTTGGTTACTGGATGTAATGACATTCAATTAAAAAGCCATATGCAATGACATTCTTGAATCATTAAGGTCTTTTTGACATTTGAGCATCTTTTTCTTTACAATCTAGTCAGTGATGTCTCTTTATTTAAGTCTTTCCACAAACACTTGTACTGGTCAATGAGCCAGTTGGGTCACAGAGCCTGAGTCATTAAGAATCATAGAGGCAGACCCTGTGATATTTATGTTTACAGAGCTGGTGGTGTAGCAATTTACTGCTGTCTTACTACACAGGGATCTATCCCCATCTAAAGAAATGATACTGCCAAGTTTCCTGGTGTAACCCTAAGTTGTTTTCAGCCCTTTACTCTCCACCTGACAGGCAGTTCTCTCTGGAGACTCATGCTCAGGTTGGTTCAGAGACCTGATAATATTGACAGCTGGGCTGAGTTACTAAATCCTCAAAATCTGTCTTATTTTTTCCTGCCTCTTCCTTCATATATACATCTCCCAGTACGGTATCCTCTAGGCAGCTCTCTATCTTTCTCAATCCCACTGTTTTTACTCTACAAGTTTTTCCCTCTCCCTCTCAGAGGTTCTGGCATTAGGGGAATTCCTGAGGGGGGGTTCCCATGCTTTAGACCATTAATATGGCCCTTAACAACTGCCTACTGCTAAAGATACTAGTTCACAGTGTACACACTAACACATGTTACACAGTATAAGAACTTCATAGTAAATACACAGGTTCCGACAGCCCTGTTGATCTGACCACACACTTTAAGTACAGCATGAGACATACTTGATACTAGATTTGATACCATATTTACAATACATCTTTTAGGCTTCTTTTCTCAGCATGAGACATCTGGTGTTCCCATTCTTCTAGGTAAAAACATTCTCAAAAAACAGTAAGTAAACGTCTTTCAACTGACATAACACAATAGTCATTAAATCTCTAACCAGGTCACAAGTGAATGGTGCGTACTAGTGCATAGGGAGAGGTTTCTCTTTTATTTCTGGTAGAGGCAGCAATAGTCTACTAAGAATAGACAGTAAAGCTGGATGGATTTTAAAGGACAACAATAAACAATGTAGTGATTTCACTATGTGAATTTGTACTGTAGCTCCTTCATAAACACTGAGCTAAATAAATACTGAGCTATTATCTGTAGAGCAAATAGTATTTTACATTAAAATCTACTATGGTACCTCAAAAAAAAGTGTCACATAGAGCAACACTCAATTAATTGAAAAACAATTTTCTTACTTCTTATATTACTAACACAATACTAAAAGCAGAAAAATAAAACACCAAAGTATTGATAAGAACACAAAATATTATATTTCAGTTTACTACACATCACATTTTACTTAAGCTTGTTATGTATTAAAACATTTACATAATTTAGTTATGCAGCAGCTTCTCAAATGCAATTAGCATTTCAGCATTAATCCAGGGTGCCCAGCATTTAAAAGTGTCTCTCCAATCAGTATTGCTTTGGATTCCTCTGGCTCTTTACAACATGGCCTTATGGAAGAACACAACTGCATGGTATAATACTGTACTACTGCAATTTGGAACCTGCCAATATCTGGTCCACCGTGACCAACAGAGATAAAGCAATACGTTTTTACTCCTCTATGCCAATTTCTTCACTATCAGTGGAACTACTGTGCTGTTGGATCAAATAGCAAGACTAATGAAAACTGTACTTGCTCTTGTTGCATATACTCTTAAATTCAAGTGACAATTTATCTTCATTAACAAAATCCATGCTTCCACACTGATTTATCATTCTGCTGTGTCCCATCTCACTTTGTAACCCAACCGTGTCATTATTCATTATTTTAACACAACTCTTCCAACAGTCCTGTATACTGATTTTCAAACAGATAATTGGCAGAATTATGAGAGATTTCAGCAAATATGTACTTCAACACTGACTCTAGAAATAAATGTGTATGCAATTATTTTCTTATTTCAGCTTTTTCTGATACAGAGCTTGCTTTACATCGCCTCTCAGGTACCACATTTAGACAATTCACAACACCTGCTTTAAAAACACGCCTACACAGACTTTGGATGATAAGGGGGATTCATTGTAAGATGCTTGATTGTTAGTGTATTACCAAAATATTTGCAATTGAATACAGACACTGAGAGAAAAAAAGCAGTAGAATGATAGCGAGCCCTGAGGCAGCTGATTTTTATAGCTGACAGCTGATGGTCACTCACTGGTAAATGTGCTAACGAGGTGATAGAATTTTATTCAAAAGCAAAACAGCACTTCAGCCTTCATCCAATACAAAAGCTGACTCCTGTCTTTCCTTTACAAAACACTCCACAGATGGATAAGCAACAGTTTCACAATTACTGACGACCGGGTGTGGAAGGTTTGGATTGGCCTTCATAACATTGTCTTCCACAGATGTAGGGTCTCCTAAGTGCTGATTTATTGGAGTTTGGCATCTGCGCCATTTGCATAGGGTTAATCTCAAACGGTTAAAGAAGAGAACTCAACTCCCCTGTGGCCTGAAAAACAAGGTTTGATATGCAAATGACAACCCCTTAGCCCCCACGAATTCAAAACATTTCTCTTCTTCAATAAGGCAATAGTTGCTGTTGCTGAAGCATGTAAAAATATATTTATAAAAAGAAAGAAAGATAGTAAATGAGGGTGGGATGAGTCCTGCTGGTGTGGTATTTTTTAAAGGCTACACAAGGAAAAAAAGAAGTAGAGATTCCTCAGTTCAGTAGTCTCACTCTTTTTGAACAACAAGCGAAGCATTGTGCTTTTTTAATGCTGTCTCAGTGGACTTAATACTTGTTATTTTCCACCTCTCCTTTCTCCCTCATTCTCTCCTTCCACCTCATATTCCCAATGTGCTGTCTGTGCTCTTGCATCTGTAATCACAACATTACCTCATTGGGGGCTGCCTTTGTAGCCTGTGTGTGTATAGGTGTGCATAAAGGTGCACGTGTAGTGGTGTGTATGCATTTTGAGGGTCTGCTGGGGGCTTTGAGGAAGCTTAGCAGCACATTGGGTTTCAATGCGAGCCCACACCACTACTCTGCCAGTTCTTATCTCCTCCCATGCAGGAGAGCAGTGGCATCAAGCCGGTGGCTTATTAGAGAGGCAGGGAATGTAGCCCAAAGACCCCCGCACTCCTTCTCCACACACACACAGAAACACACACACACTCACTCACAAAGAGACGCACAGCAGTGTGTGGACTATGTTTCTATCTAGGCCTGTGGCAGGGCCCATGAGGACAAAGTATGTCTAGGCACACAGTGAGTGTTTATCGCTTTTCCTTTTGTGTTGATGATGCAAAAATAAATTGCGATTTGGAGAACGAACAGCAGCAGGAGAAGAAGCCCTGCCACTTTATTTCAGCAATGGAAGCACTCTGTTCTCCTTTAGGGTTGTACTTATAGTGATCAAGCAGAGAGAAAGAGAGCGGGAGAAAGCGAGGCAGAGTAATAAGAAATACATTGTTTTTATATTGTTTTCTCTGACAGACGAGATAGCATTAGCTGTGATTTTGCCGTTATTGCCGCTGCTGTGGGGTGAGGCGAAGTATTATTTGGGAGGTAAATGAGTGGAATCTGGACATTACAGTTGTTACTCTATTCTGCTGTTGGTAATGCCTTCATTACCAACAGCTGTACCTCAGCCATTATGCCTTGGCAGAAGAATAGTAATCACAGAATGAAAGGCCAGCAGGTCTTTTCAAAAACAACATCAAAGGCCCTGAACACTAACCTCTACCATTTACCTGCAATCAAACACAATCTTGCCTCATCTATTTCTGCTTCTCCCCTCTCCACTTACCTAGATAATTTCTGAGGCTTTTTATCCAAAACTGTACAGGAGCAACAGAAAACGAATCTATTTTTTATTTCATCACTGACCAGTGGGTTGAACGCAATTTGTGAGATTGTGTGTGTATGAAAGGCGAGGAGCACACATAGAAATGTGGGGCGCCATGAAATCTGTGTATTAATCTTTAGATCTTACTTTCTGTGAATATGTTGTCTTTGGTGGGTGTGTATGTGCATGTGGAAGAGTGGGAAGATAATATTATGCATTTGCATGCAGTGCAGTGGGAGAATGTCATTGATTTATAACCATGATGAAAGGTCAGTTCACCTTATTAAACAACACATAGGTATACTGCTGCATAGTATCGGATAACCATTAGAAGCCAATCTGTCCATTCCCACTGTGACTGGTGGAGGCGTTTAGGTCTCTGTTTAAAAACTGCATATAAATCAGTTTTTAACGAGTTTGTTTAGAATACATACACCAGCATTATCTTGGAAACTTGCCTAAATTTATAGTTCATTAAACTATTCAGATCTTTCTTCCAATTCCTTTCTTGCTCATGTCTTGTTGATTTTATGGCCTCCTTTCTTCATAGCACAAACCCAGCAAAGACTTTTTAAAAGTGTGATTGTACTCATGGAGACCATTTTCCAGCATTTATCCTCAGAGTCACTTTCAGAGATGTCTCCCATGTCCACTTATTAACCTCATTACGTTAAGGCAGCCAGTGAAAAGTGGAGTTAAGGGGCATCTGAGACTGGCTGTCAGCGAGAATGGATTCCACATTTGTCCAATCATCTGTCTAATGTGGGCTTACACACAGCTTGCTTCTCTGCATCTGCCAATCCATCCATTTCTCACTCTTAACCGTGTCTTTCTCAGTTATTTTGTCTGATTACGCTTTGTTTAAACTAAAGCCCTGAAGGCTGATTGCACATGCATTCTGGCTTCAAGAGCACCATCTCCTCATCACTTTTTGTTGTCCTTAGGCATTAGCATTTGTGTGAAGCATTCCGGGGCCGACTTCTAATTGAGTGAATGGAGACGGACCTCACAGAGCTTAGATGTGAATGTTGAGGATAGCTTGTGTGGATGGGATTGAGTGAGAGACCAAATACAGTGCGTCTACAGGATGTGTGTGGGAGGGGTATTTGTGGTTAAACCTGCATATATGCTTGTATTTACATATATTCACAAGTGATTATTAATCTTGTGGCTGTGCATCTTTGTGTTACCATAACAGCATGGGGCAAGCATGCAGAAATGCTTGCCACCCTTCTCTATGTGTGTTAAAGCTAGTGATACTCTTACCTGTACTGGTCTGACAGGTGCAAGGTAATGTCCAGAGCAAAAACCTATGCAAATGTGCTTTACTTGGCAGATGACAGTCAGACCAATATAAAAGAAAACCATCTGGGTCTACATTTGCTCCCCTTCAGTCTTCAGAAGGCTTCAGAACACTGCCTGTGCCACTCGCTGCTGGGGTGTGGCCCGGACTGAGAGATGGCAAAGAGTGGATGAGAGATTCGGGCCCCAGCCTGGAGGCTGCTCTGTAAGGGAAGTAGAAGAAGAGGCACCAGCAGGCCCTGGAGGTGATCCAACAGGCACTCTCATCCTCTCAACTGTTGCAAAAGGATTGGTGGTTAGTGGGATAATCCACCGGCATGGACGCTTCAGATAGCTGCTTCTATATTTGAGGAAGGAAGAGAAAAGAATAGTACACACGACCAGCACAATGAGGGTCTTAGGCTGTGATGGTACAGTTGCTTGAAGAAATGCTAAATTCTGCCAAATTATGTAAACAATTAAAGCACAAGGCCTGGCTTTGAATATTTTGTGTGTAGGTGATATTATCTTTGATTGACTGGTTCATGTCGCCTACCAAGTTGTCATTACATGCACCTTTACATACATTTCATTGAAATAGTTTCTGTTTATAGATGTGCAAAGTTACTGTTTTGTATTGGAAATAGAAACTATTTACAGTAAAAAATACTGTATATAGTAAAATGTCACATGCTCGATGGAAGGTACATCAGTGATTAATTAAGGTAGATGCAACCTTCTTTAACTATGCCGAGTTACATCAATGCTAAAAAATTTCCATCATGACCTCATTCTTAATTTTGGTGCATGATTGTGCATGCTGTAGCTACTGGTCACAAACCTCAATGCATCCCCCTGACACTCGGCCAATGAAACTCTCTGGAGCGCTGGTTCCTACAGCTGTAGACACACCAGTAGCTTTAGACAGACAGACTGGTGAACAGACACAACAGCAGCCTTTTCTTTTCTGCAGCTACTGATTTAATACCTTTCTTTAGTTCCATTCCCACATAGTTTATCACATGAGCTTACTTTTTTCCCCAAATAATACAACAAACTTCAGGTAGAAGAAATATAAATTTCCATCACATTATCTCTTATGATTTCCCGAATAACGGATTCAGGTTAGGGTAAATCCTTAGTTTCTACCATAGCAGACCTATAAAGACCTATAGTTCTTTTTAGTCACACACTACCAGCATACCATTCAAAATGCTTAGTTCTGAAAAGAATTGGTCATGGTTTCATCTCGAAAAGTAATAAATATAGGTTTAGTGCTTCTGTTAGCATGGGAGTAGGTTGGCTAGATTCCCGACAATACTGTTTAAGACATGTATTTATCTTAATCTTTCCACCTGTTCCTAGCTCTGCTTGTGGAAATATAATGCTGCTTTTAAAGCTCAGTTAAAGAGAGAGTGACTGAGCAAGAGAAGGGCACAAGAGTAAATATCAAACTGACTTTTATATATTGGTGTGAGCTAAACGAGTTAAAAGGATGTAAGACAGATGTTAAGCTGCTGTTAAACTAGTAAGTAAGCTTGCTTAATGTGCTTGTGTTAGCAAAATTGTCAATTCGAGCAAAATTGCGAGTAATTGCTCTTGTGTCTGTTGTTTAAAGAGGTATTATGCTCATTTTCAGGGTTATTTAGGGTTTGTACCAGAACAGGTTCATGGTTTACATGGTTTCAATTTCAAAAAACACCATATTTTTAATCATACTGCACATTGCTGCAGCTCTTCTTTTCACCCTGTGTGTTGAACGCTTCGTTTTAGCTATAGAGTGATGCATCTTGCCTCTACTATCTTTGTTGGGATTTTTTACCTGCGCAGTTCCTAGTAAAGGACTACTAACCAATCAGAAGCAGAGTAGGGTGGGTCGTGAGAAGCCGGTAAACACGGCTTAGCAGGCGGACATCTTGTCACTGTGTGCTGCAGCTCAGTGTGTTTTTCCACCGGTGTTTTTGAGGGCATGTTGGACTGGGCGAGCATTATGACACGCATTTAGATGTGTTGTCACAGGGATCAAAGGAAAACGTCTGGACTACAAACAAGCTGTTTTCAGGTAGTTCAGAGCAGTGTTTTCTGTGGGAGATGGGAGCTCCTTTTGGGGTGGACATTGGGCTTTTTCAATTTGCAAACCTATTACATACACTATAAAGGTATATAATTCAATAAGGAGAGGGAAACGCCAAAGCCATAATTACCTTGCTGTACAGCTTTGTTTGATACCTTGCCACCCAAGATATAAGCAACACTGTGCTGCTGCTAGTGGAGAGCGGTGCCACAGCCAGGCGAGCGGGCAACACAACACAAAAACAGATTGACCAAAGAAGAGACTGCTGGACGTTGGCGAGAGTTTTGTGAAATAAAAGTCTGCAAGACAGACGATGAGATGGTATTCTTTTTGTTGGACTGGCAAGTAATATTGTTACGTCTTGTGTTGTTGCAGTTGCTTAATTAGGCTTGCTGTAAGTTTGTTTTGGAATTTTTATCGGTCAGAAAGTATATTTCTGTCATAATCTGCCCCTAAGCCCTAGGCCTAGTGTTTCCGGGCTTTCCCCTTCCTTGTGTTTGTGTCTCATCTGTTTGTTCTCCCTGTGTTGGTGTTTGTGACTATGGACGTGGCATTCCCAGCCCTCCTCCCTGGGCTTGCACACCTGTTGGCCATTCAGTAATCCAGACCTGCAGTATTCAACTCATAGACACCATATTACTGGACGAAGCCACCCTGCAGACTTGAATGGAGAGAAGTGAAGCTAGTTTTGGACCAATGAAATACTACCACTGGGCTACTTCCTGTTGGCACCAGCATCTACTGTGCATGGTCACGGAGCAGTAAAAGCATGGTTTAATGACGTAAAGCAACGGCAACAGTAATTCTGGTAGCTGCATAGCTCCACCAACAAGAAGTTTAATGGCTCACTGTGTTTGTCTGACTTGGATCGTCACTGTTTAATCTGCCCTCCTACAAGGCGAACCTGCCAAACACCAATGCAGTGTCACTGATGACCAAATAGTTTATTTAGATTCCATAAGAGTTTATAGAAAAAACAATTGGGTTACATCTCTCACGTGATGTCACAGGGTTTTAACGTCATTTTTGGGCTGACATGGAACCCTCCATGCAGGCTTTGGTCGGCTTCACTGTTCAATCTCTGGTTTACCCTCTAGATTCAACTCTGCCTGCCAGAACGTCAGTTCACATCAGTGTTACACATGTCGTGGCTAGTTCTGTATTACTACAGAACTACTGTTTTGCTTCAGTCAACTTTGCTCAGTTAGCAACTGCTGTCTTATTCATGCCTGTGTCCCTCAGTTCTCAGTTGGCATGTTTGGTTTCACAAGCACTCTTTGCAAGTTGTCTGCCTGCTCACCACACCGGCAGTACTTTGCCAAGTGGCACTGTTGGAATCTTTATGTATATAAGTTATCTCATATTTACTCAGTACATGGAAATACATATATGGAAATATAAGCATTGTATTTTAATATGAGTCTTTGAGTTTGTTAAAGAGAAGTGTTCACAGGAAACCTGCAATGGATGGGTCACAGAGCCAGACACCCAAAGAAGCAAGAACCAAAACAGCTACTGATATGCAGCTGTTATAACATACATAG